>JAWRVF010001644.1:0-53481 GCA_036785485.1 Physcomitrellopsis africana | reverse complement strand
AATTTGTTAAGAATTGTAAAATACCTTTAGTACAGAAAACTAAATCTGTACATGTAGAAGTCATAGATGGTCGTCCATTGTCTTTTGGAGATGTCACTCATGAAATCTATCCTATAAAAGTAACAATAGATGGTCATAATAGCTATGTAACCTTTAATATAATTAAATCTCCGTCTAATCCAGTTATTCTAGGTTTGTCATGGCTAGAAAAATATAACCCTCAAATAGATTGGAATTCTTGTAGACTTGACTTTTTCCAGGATATTATTAAACATCCTACCGATCTAATAAAAAGCTACAAGCCTGGTACAGTAAAACCTGTATTTATAGGTACAAAAGCTTTTATACACGCAACAAAAGAAGGATCAACTTTTGCTATTTACGCAACACCCATTTCTGATAGTAGAAAGGCTTCAAGTGGCATTCCAAGCCAATACCGAGACTATTAAGATGTTTTTGAGAAGAAAAATGCTGATATTCTTCCGAAGCATCGTCCATATGATTGTTCGATTAATCTCAAAGAGGGATCTCAGCCTGCTTTTGGACCAATCTACAATTTATCACAAAATGAGTTGGTTGAACTCAAGGAGTATATTGAAGAGAATCTAGCCAAGAACTTCATACGCCATTCCAAATCTCCTGCAGGAGCTCCAATTCTATTTGTGAAGAAAAAAGATGGATCATTACGAATGTGTGTGGATTATCGGGGACTTAACAAGATCACTATCAAGAACAGGTACCCACTATCTTTAATCTCTGGACTTCTTGATCAACTGAATCAAGCTAAGATCTATACAAAAATAGATCTACGAGGAGCATACAACTTGGTTTGCATTAAAGAAGGAGATGAATGGAAAAGTGCATTTCAAACAAGGTATGGATATTTTGAATATAATGTTATGCCTTTTGGACTCACAAATGCACCAGCTGCTTTCCAACATCTCATGAATGATGTTTTTCATGAATTCTTAGATGATTTTGTTGTCTGCTACCTAGACGACATTTTAATCTATTCTAAGAACGTAGAAGAGCACGGAACACATGTTCGTCATGTCTTACAAAAACTCAGAGAAACAAGATTGTATGCCAAGATGGAAAAGTGTGTATTTCACACTACTCAAGTTGACTTCTTAGGATATATCATCTCGAATGATGGCCTCATGATGGATCCTAAGAAAGTCCAAACAATCATGGATTGGAAGATTCCAAAAACAGTAAGGGATGTACAATGTTTTTTAGGATTTGCCAATTATCACCAAATCTTCATCAAGAACTTTTCTCAAGTTGCAGCTCCACTTATACGTTTGACTTGTAAAGACAAGCTCGAGTGGAGTAAAGAAGCAGAAGCATCATTTGAAGCTTTGAAGATAGCTTTTACTTCTGCACCAATCTTGTATCGCGTTGATTTTTCCAAGGCATTCTTAATGGAAACAGATGCATCAAACTTTGCTTTGGGTGCAGTATTGTCACAAATGGGAATAGATGACAAACTCCATCCAGTAGCTTTCCATTCCAGGAAATTTTCGGCAGCAGAGATCAACTACAAAATCCACGATAAAAAACTTCTCGCAATTGTGGATTCTTTTCAAGAATGGCGTCATTATCTAGAAGGCGCTTCTAGTCCAATCACCGTGTATATGGATCACAAGAACCTCGAGTATTTCATGTCAACACGCATGTTGAATCGTCATCAAGCTCATTGGAGCATGTCTCTATCAAGATTCGAGTTCATTATTACATATCGGCCAGAAAAACAACAAGGTCTGTCCGATGCACTTTCTAGACGTTCTTATCTTGCACCAAAAGAAGGAGATGCAGCTTTTGATCAACAAAGAACGACTCTCTTGAAGCCGGAGCAATTTTATCTTTGGGCAACAAAATCAACATTATATGTTGATTCAACTTTTCTCAAGCAAGCCCAGTTAAGTATGTCCTTAGATCCTCTTATTCATGAAATTAAGAATAATTCTTCTAAGTCTCATGATATTTTGAAGTTTGAGTTCAAGAAAAATCTACTCTATTTTGAAGGGCGCTTATATGTTCCAGAAGGTGAAGCACGATTACGTGTTCTTCAAGCTTGTCATGACTTCCCGGCAGCAGGACATTTTGGGTGCAATAAGACTCTAGAGTTGATATCTAGAGATTTTTGGTGGCCTCAAATGTGGAAGAGAGTCAAAGATTTTGTAAAAACATGTGAAATTTTTTCAAGATCAAAAACTCGCTTAACGATCCTACTTTGACTTTTTCAAACATTACCCATTTCGTAACAAATCCCATGGTCTTCGCCTATGGATTTTATCAATGGATCTTCCAAATTGCCTTAAGACTTCCTGCTTATGATCGTAGATCGTTTCACCAAGATGGCACATTTTGTACCATGTACAAAATGTATCACAAGTGAAGAAATAGCTAAACTCTTCCTTGACAATATCTTTCACTATCATGGATTATCAAGGGATATTATATCAGATAGAGGAACGTAGTTTGTATCAAGATTTTGGAGAACGCTTTTGAAGATTCTAAAGGTAGATATAAAGCTATCTTCAGCTTTCCATCCTCAAACTGATGGACAAACGGAGCGCATAAATCAAGTCTTGGAACAGTATTTGAGATGTATCATCAACTACCAACAAGATGATTGGACAACTCTTTTACCATTGGCAGAGTTTGCTTATAATAATATGGTACATTCTTCTATACAACAAACACCTTTCTTTGCCAATTATGGTTACCATCCATGACTTGATACTTTTGACTATTCAAAAGTTGACAATCCTGTGGCGGAAGACTTGATAAATCATTTGTCAGAACTACATACAACAATGAAGGCACAATTAAAGGAAGCTCAAGAATGACAAAAGATAAACGCTAATGCGTATCGAAAGGAACAACCACAACTCAACGTAGGCGACAAGGTATGGCTACTTCGTCGCAATATCAAGACTACGCGACCTTGTGACAAGTTGGACTATCATAAGCTTGGACCTTTTTGTATTTCTAAACAAATTAATCCAGTTGCATATCGATTATGCCTACCAGAGTCTATGAAGATCCACCTTGTATTCCACGTGTCTCTTCTTGAACCATATAAGACAGTGAACATACCAAGAAGAAGACAAGTACCACCTCCTCCTATAGAAGTGAACAATAATGACGAATTTGAAGTGGAAGAAGTCTTAGATTCAAGGCGGCGTCGAAATAGGTTGGAATATCTTGTTCACTGGCACGGATATGATATTAATGAGCGCACATGGAAACCAGCAAAAAATCTGGCGAATGTAGCGAAGAAGGTGGAGATCTTTCATCAACAACATCCATCGAAACCAAGATGAAGACTTTCCCTATAAAAGAAACAAGATGTAGGCAAGATAACATTCAACTTTCTATCCTTGTTTGTAGCTTCTTTGTATTTTGTGACGCTAAGGAGATGGAGAATCAACAGCCAGCGGATTTGACTCAAGAGCCTTCATTTGCTGACCTACCGGACGAGACATTGTGACTGTCACAACCCTCAAGACGATGCAACCGAGATGAAGATCTTCAAGAACGACATGTTCTTCCTCGAATAGATGGCGAGATACAACGTATTTGGTATCACGACCTTGGAAGAGATTCTCAATGTTTGGTGATTTTATTGGAGATAGGAACAACTCCTGACGATGTTCCAGATGTGACATTTGAAGGAAGTTATAAAGGTCACAACAATGATCAAATAACAGGGTGGTCTTCTCGCCCTGGAATGGGACACTATTGATGGCTGAGAGGACCCATCAATTACCTTCAAAGAGAACAAAGATCAGAATATGTGGCAAATACTATTCGCCGCATCTTAGACTTTCTACACATGTAATCACCGCTCCTTGTGGAACTCGTCCTTTAAAGGGGGGGGTAATGTCACGGACATATACATAGTTACCTATATGATCAGATAGAACTAGATAAAAGAAGGTAAAAGCAGGATTAATTCCATAATATCTTTAGAGAAACTTCTTAAAAACTTCATAGACATTGCTTTGACTTTATAAGTGTCCATAGTAGACTTTTGGATTAAAAACTTGGTCAATAAGTTAGCCACATGTCGCACATGTTGGTAGCTTGAAGACCAAGCTAAATACGTGGCGAACATATAGAAAACTTGCCCTGCAAGTTCGACACGTGTCTTGCAACTTGGACACGTGTCTTGTAAATTGGATACGTGTTGGAGGTCCTATAGAACGTCGCCACTTAGCTCTTAGGTAGATAGTATAAATAGAGACAAGAATGAAGCCTTCTTCACTCTTGTCAACTCCTTTCTTGTTTCCAGTCTAGTTCAAGAGTCTCTAGTTTTTTTGTCTTTTGGCATTAGCCATTCCAGTTTCTTTTTAATATATATACTTCTTTATATTTATTTCTTTGAGAGAGGTCTCACTTGTTTATTTGACTTCATCCAGTTATTGTCCTTGACATGTAGATATTGTACTAATGGTACCATTTTAACTGAGTAGATCACGACGTCGACCTCGAGATGAAGAATTAGAAGAGCCAAGAAGACGTCGAAGAATATCAAGTAGCAGGTCACTTGTAATTGTCTTTGAAGTTGAACCAACTCATGCAAGTAGTGGCGAAGCGATATTTTTAGATCGTTTCTACAATGAAGATACAAAAGTTTAGGCATGGTCTTAAGTAGAAGGTGTTGGTCATTATCAACGACTACAAGGGCCCATGAATCATCTGCCTCGTGAACGATAGCTGAAATATATTGCAGAGATTATGCGACAAATTTTTGATTTCCTACGTTTCTGAGTATACATCTCAAATGGCTTCTTAGAGACCTCAAAGCTAGAAGAGGAGGTGATATCAAGGACATATTTGTTAGAATCTTCTAAAATATTCTAAAAGAATCTTAGAACTCTCCAAGACCTTCTAGCATCTTCCAAGTTGATAGAGAAGCTTCTTAGTTGATAAAAGGTACTTAAAAAGCTTCCTAGATAGCAGAAGTTGCTTGAAAAGCTTTCTAATTAGTGGAAGTTGCTTAAGAAGCTTCCTAGTTGGCAGAAGTTGCTTAAGAAGCTTCCTAGGTAGGAATATATATTAGAGTTGAGGTTGAAGAGTTCTTGAGTCTCGACAACATATGTCTTGGAGCTCTAGCTCACTTCTCTTGTATTGTTCTTGTATTCATTTGATATATTCTAGCTCTTATCAGTTTTTCTTGAACTCTTTGTTTGGATTTCTTGTTCGTGTTCTACGTCTGTGACACTTTTGCGCCTATAAATATGGATTTTATTATACTAGGCTTATGATTTATTACATATTTAATTTACAAGACTCTTAATAATGCTTTGAAAAAAATCAAGTCTACGAGAAATCCAATCTATTTGAAGATTATATTTTTCTAGTCATGATAAACCTAAAATGAGTAGATTAGAGGAAGATTTAATTATATTGAAGATTACATAACTATTATGACCATCTATTGTTAAACTTATATGAAGGATTTTATGAGTAATATCTCCAGAAGATAACAGGAAAATATCTATGACTTCTATTTGTACAGATTTAGTTTTTTGTACTGAAGATATTCTATGATTTTTAATAAATTCTTTATCTAAAAAATATGTTAAGGCTCTTGAATTTAGTAAGGTAGAGGCTTTGTGATTTTTAGATTCCAAATAGACATCTATTATAAAATAAAGAGAGGATTTTGATAAAAAGATAGCACCTTTACTAGGAATTATACAAGATTCCAACTGCACAATATCTATTATAGTTTGATAAACTTATTTTTTGACATATTATCTTCTTTGACAACTGTACTCCTTATTTTGTGATTGTGCCATTTCTTTGGATAATACTAAGTAGTATGCTTAGATTCTCCACAATATAAATACAATATTTTTTGACAACGACAAGTCTTTTCTTGTTCAATAAGAGGTTTAAAATATACCACATCAATTTGCATGTCTTCTATTTTTGAATGTATGGTATGCATTAAAAAAAAGTTCATGTTGCCATTGTATTATAGTAATGTTGAAGTTTCTTTATGAGATTCTCAGATCAAAATTCAAAAAGCTGATTGTCACACTTCACAGCAAAATCAATTGCTTGATTCAATGTCTGGAGATTGGATAAGTTGAGCATCAATTTCTTTACCTCATATTAAAATCTATAGAGAAATTGGCTAATGAATACAACATCATCCCACTTGGTATCAATTGCTAATTATCGAAATTATAAAACATATAATATCACTGATCGATTGACTTGTTGCAAGATGCGGATCTTAATGATTGCAACATGAATTGCATCATGTTTTCCATACATAGATCAAAACTCCTCTAAGAATGCTTCCAAATTATCCAATATTGGATCACATCATTCAAGAAAGGATGAAAACCATGATAAAACAAAGCCTGATAGTAGTGTTCCAATAAACCTGACTTATGACCCTTGGATTGGATAGCTTTGGAATTGAAGTTCAATTGCCAATTATACTTGAATGATGAATCCTCAAAACTTAGATCTAGTGCCATCAAAATTTTCCAATAAATTAATTTTTGGTTCTTTGATACTTGAATGGTATTCAATTGTAGGTGAAGTGGTATTGCTTGAAGCAGCTCAAATCATCTCTATATCTTCACTTCCTGCTAATCTTGTTGCTCCTTGTGGTGGTGTATTAAATTGATGCATTGCGAGCATTAATTCTCTCATTTGTTCTTGCATTTGTGCCATTGCGCTCTTCATCTCAACAAGCTTTGCCATGATACCACAATAGAAAGGGAAAAAAGCATCTATTCTTATTACAAAATAAAATATCCAAAGAACAAAGAAAAAATTCTAAGAACAATATTAGTTTAGAAGTGGGTAATCCACAACTTCTAATATGCTTATGTCTTATCAAGAAAAATGGATAATCTACTCTTAATCAAAATAAGACAAAGCTTTGATATTATAATCTTTATTCTTGTCAATTTCTTAAGGACATGAACTAAAATAGATACATAAGTTAATAAAAACTATGTAAAAAAAAAATAACAAGATAGAAATAAAGAAGTATGTATATTGAAGAAGAAATTGGAATAGCTATTGTCAAAGACTAGAAAATATATAAGATTCTTGAACTAGACTAGAAGCAAGAAAGAAATTGACAAGAATGAAGAAGGCTTCACTCTTGTTTCTATATATACTATTTATCTAAGAACTACATGGCAGTGTTCTATAGGACCTCTAACACGTGTCTAATTTGCAAGACATATGTCAAATTTGTAAGACAAGTTTCCTACATGTGTGCCACGTATTTGGCTTATTCCATAAGCTACCAACATGTACAACACATGGCTAGCTTGTTCCACAAGTTACCAATATGTGTGACACATGGCTAGCTTGTTCCACAAGTTACCAATATGTGTGACACATGGCTAGCTTGTTGGCCAAGTTTCTAACCTACCAATCACCTATAAACATATATAAAGGTGATTCCGTATTTATGAAGCTTCTAAGAAGCTACTCTATAAAATATTATCAAATTAATTTATTTTATCTACTTCTATCAATCTATATTAACTAGGTAATTATTGGAATAAATCTTATGTCCATGACGTATTTAGGAAAATCAAATCATAAGGCCCCTCATTGTTGGAAGAAAAAATAATACTTGAAAAATTCCAAATCCTATATTGATGTTGCTACATGTACTGATTTAATTTATTTATTTTCAACAATATTCTTTAGATCAGTTTTTCTTCTTCTTTCTACACTGTTCCTTATTTTTGAATTGCATTCTAACAAAAATGTTCCACGTAATCATAGTTGTCGCCATCGTGGTTCCTCTAGTTCTAATCCATGCAATTATTGCACTTGTAATTAGAACAGCCCCCATGGACTAGTTGTACTAGCACGGCCAACTACGTTTGTATCCGCCGATGCCAGCATTCATTGCTCTGACTATTGTATTGGTGGCTTTAACAAAGTGCCTTGCTCCGATGCCACCAGTGCATGTCATAACTAAAATAGTTGTTGATCGGCTATTAATAATTAATCTTCACCGGTGTGACTATGGCTCGCTTCTTCTAAGCTTTGACATGCCTGGCACTTGACTAAGATTTCATTATTTACTTTCCACTCAGACTACGAAACCTGCACTTCTACTTTCAATCTATTGGTATTTAGACTTTGGAATAAATCAACATATGTCTCCAATTAAAATCTTATTTTGTAATTATCAAAATCTTATTGATCCAAGAACTATATTGCTTGGTGACAACAATTCATATCATACTCTCAAATTTGGTTCAATTCTTCTAGGACTCAACACAAGTCAAAACCTAGTTATTAAAGATATGCTTTATATACCTGAACTCGCTAAAAATTTATTATCTGTGGCGCAAATCACAAGTACAAATAATATTCTTGTCACTTTTATTTATGATTATTATATTATTAAAACAAATTCTCCAACTTCCTGCCAAAAAATGATTTTTGTGTCTCTAAAAATGAAAATTTATTTTTTCTTGGAGTTGATATTGATCCCTTTGATCAAAACAATTCAGCAATATTACAGAATGATTTGTCACATTCAAATGGTATTTTTGCCTTGGCAATCTTAATCTATACTCTTTGAGCAAAATGCACTCTCATGAACTTGTAACCAGCCTACCTCCACTTCACCAAACTCAATCATTCTATATTGATTGTACTTTTGAAAAACAACATTGACTTTTATATCCTACTGGTGCTATTGAACCATAATTCATAATATGCAATCTTATGTAAACTCCATCTCTTAGAGGTGCTTTATATTTATTGATCTTTGTTGATGATTTTACTAGATATATCTATATTTATTTTTTAAAGAAGAAATCTAAAGCTCTCTTCTATTTTACTTAATATAAGTGTTTAATAAAAAATCACATTGGCAAGAAGATTTTCATACTACATTTGGATAATAGTGGAGAACTCACCTCTAAAAATTTTATTCAACTATGTATAGATAATGGCATACAATGTTAATTGTCTTTTCATAAAATCCTGGATAAAATAGAATTTTTGAATGCAAAAATAAAACTCTTGTTGAATCTGCAAGAAATATGCTCCATACAATTCAATTATCCAATATGTATTGGACTAAAGGCATTTTCACTGCTTTTTATTTGCAAAACTACTCATATACTTCAGCTTTGGATAATATTATTCCATTTGAATTATGGACTAGTATGAAGCCTAACCTAAGTCACTTATGAACTTTTGATTGTAAAGCTTTTTCTCACATACATGATGAGTAATGTATGAAGCTTGATGTGAAAACAACACCATATATATTTGTGGGCTATGGTGAGCCTCTTGATATTAAAGGCTATTGTCTCTACGACCCTGAAATTCATCAAATATTTTCTAGTAGAGATGTGATATTTGATGAAGATTCTTTATTTTTAAGTATAACTTCATCATCTTCAAAACCAAATTTTATATTTACACCAGATAATTAGTACTTGGTCTCTAATAAAATATCACAACTTCAACCTCTATTGCTTTCTGAAATACCAAATTCACTACCCAAAAGTTCTCCCACGCCTTCTCTGCCACATTCACCAATTTTCGGCATTGATTCTATCTCCTTACTTTCTAATATTTTCTTTGCCAATCCAATTTTATCTTTTCATAAGCAAGCTCATCTCAAGCAATCTTCATCACCAACTCTTTTCCTAAACCACTCTTTTATATGATAAACTAAAGGTCATTGGAAGACAATAAAGTTTTATGATGAAAGTACGTATACGTTGTCGTATGACGTGGCCTTCTATCTGGGAATACACTGGGTACCTGGTTGTGGAGAATTTATTTGAAACTTGATGGAAAAAATCCAACAGGTCGTTTGTCTTCAATAAAAAGGACAAATAATATAAAAATCTCACAAAAGAGAAGTTATATATGTAAACCCTCTTGTACTCAAGTAAGTTTGTACAAAAAGGGTTCAAATTTCCACAAAAACCCTTCAAAATTTTATTCACCCGCAAGGACCTATTTCTTGCTGAACTTTAGAGTCTAATGACTCTTGATCCAACTATTTTGTTTCTATAAATTTTAGTTCAAAGTGTAGATAATCCTCTTAAGTTTTATTACAAGAAAGAATCAACCGTAAATTCATTTCCGATCGTTTGATATCTTAAAATCCCTAGCAGGTGCTTAAAACCCTAGCTCAGAGACACCCAAGAACTATTTTACTTATATTCCACAAATCCAAAATCCTAATGCCACAAAATATTTGCACATAGTCTTGTGACATAAGTATATACACTCCTAAAAATTTTGAGCCAAAAATCTTTCAAATTACCTAAGATATAGCTCAAATTGTAACCACTATGTAAGCAGGTCACTTACTTCCCTTAAGTTTGTAAGCACTGACTTCAACTCCCAATATCTCCTTCATCCTAGGTTGGATTTTATCAACCTATATATAAAAAGTGTAGCCATGAAAGTGCTCTCTCCAACCCCAGTTGCCGATCCTCAATTGCTTTCTGTATGCGTGAGTTATATCCAAAAGAGTGACAGTAGGTCCAAAATCAACACCTTAACTTTGGGCGCCTATAACTTCTTCATAAAAAGTGCAAATCACACAAAATTTGCACCTAAACCTTATGATCCTAGCCTCTCATGTTCAACTCCCTTCAAAAAACAAACCTTAATTCCTAATAAACCCTCGGGTAGCCTCCTTGAAGCCCATTGGGCATGATTTTTGGCCAATTAGAATAGAGATTTCTATCATCCACCTCTATTCATCCACATGGATGGCCAAACTACCCTTTTTACACTAAAAACCCTTTTCTAACCCTTCTTCTTATAAGATTTACATACTTGGTGCTTTAAGCACCAAATAAAAGAAGTAAATAAGATCTTAAGGATCACCAATGTCTAACAAAGCTGACTTAAGATATACACAAGTTACTATCAATATAAAATTAACTTCAAAAGTCACTACTAGAAAGAAAATAAGGTCGTATAAACCTTATTAATAATCCTTTTAACAAATCCTTTCTAAACTAGCAACCCAATCACATTCTATAACCAATAAAAGTCCATTGATATGGCTCTCATTTAGCTATGTAGTAAATTGTATATTAAATATACATGTACAATTTTTTTCACATAGTAGCCGAACCACAACATGACAGCGTGTACTACTATGGAAAATAAATATAATTCTTTATTCAAGAATAATACATGGACTTTAATTGATTATCCATCCAATCAAACCATTATCAACTCCAAATAGATATTTTGATACAAGTACAAATTTAATGGCACTATTGACTACTACAAAGCCCGCTTTGTTGCACATGGTTTTTTCCAACAAGAAAGAATTGATTATTATGAATTTTTTTTTTCAATTATAAAATGACTTTTCTTAGTGTTTTGTTGGCTCTTGCAACAATTCATGACTTTCACATACACATTATAAGTCTAGTACGACTTATTTGACACCTATTTATTAAGTCACGGTTTTTCCAAATATGTGTCTGATCCAAATGTTTATATCAAATCTTCTCAATCAAATCTTCTCAATCAAATTTTATTCTTCTTGGTCTCTATATTGACCATCTAATCCTCATCTTTGGAGATCTTACCTATTTAACTGCTCATAAAACTTTATTTTCTCAACATTTTTCAATGATTGACAACAATGATATTAAATACATTCTTGATTTCCAAATTCAAAGAAATCATTCAACTAAGACTTTTATCTTATCACAAGCTAAATATATTGACAACATTCTTATCAAATTTGATATGGCCTCATTCAAACCTATTGCCACCCCTTTAGACACGCTAGTATTTGATACTCCAAGACTCAAGCCTCTGATCTTTCTCCCAATGAAACCCAATATATGACTTCAATTCCATATTCCCAGATCCTTAACTGTCTTCAATATTTGGTCACTTGTACTAGATCTGATCTTGCTTTTCCAGTTAATCATCTTGCTCAGTTCATGATCAACCCCGTCCATGTACATTGGACAGCTCTTAAAAGACTCCTTCGGTATCTCAAAAAGACCTCCCATTCTGGACTTCTTTACACTGCTACTACTTCCAGCTCTTCTCTTACTTATAAACTTAAAGGCTGGTGCAATGCAGATTGGGCAGGGGATATTAATACTAGACGATCTAATTCTCTAGATATTTATTTAAACTTAATAACAATCTGCTACCTTGGCATAGTAAGAAACAACAGGTTGTGGCTCTCTCCTCAACCGAAGCAGAATATGTTGCTACAGCTACCAAAGAATTGGTACGGCTTCAAGCTTTGTTATCAGAACTTGGATATTCTATTCAAATGATTGCACTATTTTTAGTGATAATCAATCTTCTATTGCACTTTCCAAGAATTCGAGGTTTCGTGAAAGAACCAAACATATCACAATTAAGTATCATTTTCTGAGAGAGAAAGTTGAAGCCAATGTCTTGCAACTAGAATATACTCCAACGTCTGTTATGTGGGCTGACACCTTCACCAAGAGCCTGGCTAAACCCAAACATAATGCGTGTGTTGCTGCACATGGACTTACTGGATTTTCAATGAAGTTTGACAATTAAAGAGAAAGCTTCTTGATGCAGCTGAAGGGCGGGTGTTACGACATAATCAGTTATGTCTAGTCAGCTCAGCATAGTTACAAGCACTGAACAGTTGCAACTTTTAGAAACTGTAACGTTTAAGTAGATTGTCTATCAGACTACTTCAGCCATGGTAACACTGTAATAATATATAAAACAATTAATAATGAATTCCCCTTCTTTCATCATTCTTCGCACATCCTCAAGTGAAAAGAGCTTCGCATGAAGAACATGAAGAAACGGAAAATTAACTGTTTTGAAGAAATGCTGCTACCATTCAGGACACCTATCAGACTGGATTCATTGCTAGCTTATAGTCCGGCCTATGTCACTGATTAAGTCGAGTGTCCCCGACTTAAATTGTGGAAGATTACTTTATGGTTTAATCGATGTGAATTGCGTGAATCAGCTCCAATGCCGCTGCAATAGAGGTGCTCATTTTGCCTTTCATTTTGATCCCTCGTGGGGATGGCTGTTAGATTACGAACTCAATTCATCATGTTTTATCTTGGGTTTTGCATGCCCAGCTGCATATTAGACAGAAGATCAATTGCGTCAGACAGCTGTAGAGACAACAGGGAAGCAAGCCTTTATTGGAGCTTTTGGTGCGTGTTGTGGTAGAGTTGAAAGGATTTATGCATGACTATGAACTACCGGGAATGGAATAGTGGTGACCAGCGCTTTGTTGCAGACCATGCAAGACAAACTCGCACGCTGAACGTTGTTAATTTAGAAGACAAAGTCAGTAGAATGATGAGCCACACCAGCTATCCCGGGTAATTACTACGATTGTCAGCTGCTTAGATTCAACAGAGAATTTTCATGACTATTTATGTTAAGTTGCAACTGGTCGGAGTACAACGAGACATGAATACCACTGGACTGTGGCTCAAATGAGTGCTACCTTGATAACTAAATGCTTCACTTGTAGGTGGTCTGCAAAATTACTTGAGGTACATTTGTATGGTTGTTAATTACAATCTTGAGCTCAGATAATTGCATCGAACGTTCTTCGTAGCAGAATGTCATGGTAGCAAAGCCTTGTTTGAGGACATCATACAGTCCCAGCTATGATCCGAATTTGTAGCCGTCTGCTACACCAGGTAATACAGCTCGAGGACTTAAACTACTAAACCCAATGGCTCGTCATTCACTGCATGTAGTCCATTACCTGTTTCGTGTACACTCGTGATAATTGGATGGAGCACTAAGCGTGCCTCTGCTTGAGAAACTTGTGTGAATCAAAATGTCTTAATTAAAACCATCACAATTTGTGCCTTCAATGATAAATATAAGGTTCCAGTTCTGACTCAAACCAGTTCCAATTTGATAGCAGAACAAATGTATATCAAATTTATAAACAATCTCCTCTCTTTTTTCTTTTTCTTTTTTTTTTTTTTTTTTTTATCGTTCTGGTGATCCAGTAACTTATCGATCAAGGAAGGAAACCTGAAACGGGAAACAAATTCTCGTTGCGGGGCTCAATCATATGAAAAACGGCCTCCTGTTTGAGAAATAGCGAATGCATAAAAGAAATCCAGATGCTACAGTGTGTGCACTAATAACATCTTAGCTTTGGGATCTTGGTGAGTTATTTACATATCATCCTCACGACACAGCCGGGGAATGCAAGCTTTTATTTAAAATTTAAAATTGCGAAAATTAGAGTTATAAAACACTGCATCCGTTGTGCTTACAAGAAATGGTTGAAGCAGATTACATGCAGCTTATTTGACTTTCCTAGCACTCCTGTCTCGCTGTGAGGTGCCGAGCTCTGCTTTCAGCAACACAACTAATCGTTGATTACAGCTCAGACACAAATTTCTTGTATGACAAGATAGAACACAACAATCCTTCTCTTCATGGGGGATCTCCTTTCATATCGTGAAGTGATTCGATCCACGGCTTGAACTTTCTCACTTGGACATGGGGAAGCAAGGAATGAGATGTTCCCAAATTAAAAAGACCCGCTCATGCGTGCTGTATTTGTCCACGTCAAGTCTTAGAAAATTAAGATGAGTGAGGAGAAGATTCTCTACGCGTGTGAATCCACCACAATAGATTCGAGTATGAGTTGCCGTCATCGTGCCCATTAAGACTCGTTGCAGCCTCCAATGCAGCCCTCGGGTCGTAAATGGCTTTCAAGGCATATATAAAACCTCGCCACGCATCCGTGACGCCCTCGTTGTTGATCGATTCCGTGGCCCAGTCCACGAGCTCCTTGACGTAGTGCTTGTCGGGAAACATGGCCTCAGTGACAGGGGTTATAGGCAGAACCTGGATACCAAGTCTGCAATCACGCCGCTCCGCACCTGCACACAAAAACCGTGTTAAAGATCAAAAAAATTTCGAGTGATTAGCAAAATGAGTTTATATGTAAAGACCTCTACACTATCAATCTACGGAATAGACTAACCTGCAAACCATAAGCCAGAGTCGCGCTTCGTCGACCACACGATGGACACAATACGATTGGCTTCAACAAACTCCGGATTGTACAACTTGCTGTCAGATGGGACATGCCACAGTAGCTGCGAAGTTCGAATCTCGAGAGCACAAAGTGTGGAAGATAGAGACACCAACTCGAAGTCGTGGTAGGCCAATCCTGCCAGCGCAGCAGCGTAATAAGCATTGACTGCCTCACTCGTAGACTCTTGATTGCGTCCATCGTTGAATTCAGTGAGACCACTTGCCCAGGAGTGAAGTGTGTAACAGTCGAAGTTCCGAAGGCGGGGAAATTCATGCTGTTCTATGCTCATGTAGTCGTGGATGAGGGCGTACAAATGGGGCTTGAAAGTATGAGCCCAGCGGTGGTCCAGTTTAGCCAACACCGCGCCTACATGTGAAGTGGAGACTCATTAGTCGGGATGAATCTTACATTTGCAAATCATACAGAGTCGATGAACATGACAACTTGCACAATTTGCATTAAAAAAACAAATTGAAGTGATTCCAGACTTCCATTAAAAAGTTGAAATGCCATTGACATACCTGCATAGACGAAGTACCCGAGATGGTAGTGATGGTCATTATAAACGCCAAGGCCAAAGTCAGCTCCCGCATCTCGTGAGCCGTCTCTACTGATGATTCCTCCCCACGTAATATCATACATCAATGTATTGCCAGCAAATTGTCCAGTAAACCATGGGGTGATTGAATTTTGCAGGAATTCCATGACCCTGTGAACAAGGTCGGGCCGGTGAAGCTCCTCCGCAATGAGGGCGAAACGAGCTGCACGAGCCAGCGCTTTGCCATGAAAATAAGTGGAAGGTAATGAGATCGGTGAGAGCTGGTTGATGTCGGCTTCCAGAGCCTCGACAACCTGTGTTCGGGCGTGAGCGTCATGGATGCCTGTGTCGGAGCCCCACCGGAGCTCCATACGCTTAACGGATAGTCCCCATTTGTGACCCACTACTCCCTCCAGGGTGCCATCCAGACTCCTAAAAGTGAGGGCTGGAACCGATCGCGTGTAGCATTTTGACATCATCTCTCGATGCTGAGGCAAAGTAAGCATCAACAGGTCGCCCGATCCCTGCGTTTCCCACTTGTAGATGACCTCGAAATTTTCGAAAAAATCAACATGGCCGCCAATGGGGTAACAATCGCGGTACCTGTCAAGCAGAGCTTCGTCATCTTCGCCTTCTTCGCATGCTGAGACGACGGTTATTCTGATCACGCCGTGGAACTCGCTCTCGGATACGAGCTCGCATGTCAGAGGCAGAGGAACAGAAGAGTAAACCACCCACGTCTGCCCATTGTTGAGCGTGATGCGGTGCTTGGTCCTCTCACAATTTGCCCAAAATCCCACCACGGCGTGAATAGTTGAGAATGCAGGAGTACCTTCACCAACACAAATTGTGATGTAAGGACTCCCCTTCACCAAGGGCACTCCAAATTTGCCTGCATAATCAAGTGTGACACTCACATCGTCGTAACTCGACACGACATGGCCCCCGAATCCACCGCTTTCCAGCACCCGGAATGTGAGATTTGCAACGAAATAGTCAAAGATGTATTCCGGCTTTGCTTCTCTCGAGGGATAGCAGATGGCGAGAGAGTTTTCCTGCGCTTGCACCAAAAAGGGGTGAAAATTCTCGTGGCACGTTCCTTGTTTGAGTACGAAGTTCACCCATGGAGTGTTGGTTGGGTATGGCGGAGCATTAATATGATCACCCCAGAACTTCGACGGACCCGGCGCCGCGTGATTCTCTACAGCAGGAAAAGGTTGGTGATGACAGTGCACGGATCCTCCCCGAGCGGGCCTCCGGTGGCGGCGGAGCGCTTCTATAAGGCCCTTCATTTCAACCAAGAGGGACCCCTAACAGCCTACGGAAGCGTACAACCCGAAAACAACCTCGCTGACTTCAAACCCTCCCCAACGGATTAAAATTGACCTTCCTTGGTTACAATCGATTGTAAACCTGCAAGATCCTACGCTGCAATTCACCGATGAACAAATGCTGTAGACACCAGCGTCGCACTCTTCAATTTCTTCCGTTTCGAAATTCAGTCTAATTCACAGCCTCAATCGCCGCCCTACACACCGAGATTACCCTCTCTTAAGAAATCTCCGCACCCAAACAGGATTCTGCTGACTGACAGGCAGAAAGACGCACCACCTAACCTAAATTCTCCGAGAAGATGAAGCAAGTATACAAGAACCCAAAATTCGACGAATTGCTTGCACAGAAACAGACCCTTCAAGCAGCTTATCACAGACTCTCAACGATGCAAGTAGAAGTACGAGAAGAGGGTTGAATTTCTATGAAGAATAATCTCAAAAACCTCTGACGAGAGGAGCCTACCGGCTTTGCTGGGGCTCGTAGCACCTACCCCAGCCTTGCACTGATCCTCTGTTATCAGTGACGGTGAAGTCTGGTAACAGTCTGAAAATCAAACACCGGTCAGAGTGGGATCCAAAAGGACTAATCGCGGTCCCATGAGCTTTTACCACTTCCGATGATTACCAGCAAACTGCCGGCCCTCAGCACGGCGTATTCAAACGGAGAGAAAGGGACACGCTTTGAGTATCTTCGAGTTGGCTGCAATTGAAGTTCTCGTTATCTGACAAGTCAAACGGGAACATGCCCGACGGATGAGTTTTGGATCCCTCCTCCGCTTTCGACAAAAAGTGAGACGCCAACTCCACAGATATTTACCGTCTCGGAACACTCCATATGTGATACATCCGTCGACATCTTTCCAATATATTCCTCACGGACATGATACTCGTGAAGCCTGAAGGATTACGCTGACAGATTGGGCCACCGCGTGAAACCAAGCGGAGACTGGATCGCAACACCAGCCGTCTCTACCACTCGTCTTCTGCCGCCACTGGAAAAAAATTGGGTTCGAAGAAAGGCATTTGTGATTGAGTTTCGTCGCGCCTTAAACTGAGCTTCGTCTTCCCCTAAGGTGGACACGAAGCAGTACAGGAGATTCGCACACTGAAAAGGATTCGCTGACTGTGTCGCTAGGTCTACTGCGTTGCTTACTATATACCGATGATACAGAAAGAGTGTTGCTGGAGAGAAACTTTACACCTAAGAATGGTTCCATGATAACGAAAACAATTGAAGAAAAGGTTTTCTTCTATTGAAAATTGAGGGCAACCAAGCTTGAAGATAAAGACATGGTTTCAGGATGATCCCATGATTGGAGTTGGCTTTAAAAACAAAACAAAACGATCGAAACAAACAAATGAAGACTAGTGAAATGCTTCCTTTGCAAGACTTAGTCCTTGATGTAAAAAAAATGAATAGTTGACGATTGAAACTTGTATCTACGCACCGTCTTCGACTTCAGTCACGCAACAGGAGATGGGTGGCGTGATGTCGGACGAAACCCTAAGCCTTCTCACCAAGCCGACGTTGTCGTCGTGAATTATTCCTAGCGTTCCAGCAACATGAACTCTGAAGCTACCAATGCAATATTATAATGTGATGTCAGTTATCATTGACAGGTTTTTGCAACAAATTGCCTTGACAAGCACCCAACCATAGTGGTACAGAACTGGGTCCACAATCCGCTTAACTGCAAATCGACTACAAACTTCTTACATTGAGGACCACATTCAAATGAAGAGGTACTAATCCCACCGCGAATGTCCAGCATCACCACAAAGTTTCCCAATTTGAGTAAACGCCAGGTTATCAATCAAAGAGACAATTGTATCCTGTTGTGACCGAGAGACGCTACTTACGGAATCAATAACGACATTCAAGAACTTTAAAAAGGACTTTTTGCCATATGCCCAATCCAATGATTGTAGAGTAGGGCACAGCCTTGTTCGCCATACCAGATTGATGATGACACACGGGAAGGAGGAAAGGAAGCTTGACAAGGGGACGTCAAATCTTTGCTTGGTAAAGCCGATTCCTCGCATGTCAGGATTAGGAAAATCATAGTCCATTACTCGCCTCCAATATGTTGCAATTGGTCTCGTTAACGGCAGTTACGTTATTTTCTTCAGTGCAGCTCATCCCCCCCCCCCCATTGCGCAATAAATGTTGAACATCTTTGATAGTCGATGACAATGATTGGGCTCGTTCGTGCTTTTGCATTTGCAATAGCAATGTGAATCTCCTCTTTACACATAGGCTATAAATCTACACTGCAATGAGCGATATGGTTCAAGCGAGGTTCTACATTGCTTGTGAGGAAGTGACTGGAATAGCATTAAGGTTGGGGGGTGTCTACACAATGCTCTCAAAATACACAGAGCCCACAGACAGGTTAGCAGCCTGGCACCGCAAGGTAGTAACAGCGGTGTGGAGATGGTGACCCCTTCTGCAATGTTCTGAGAACACAGGACCGTTCTGGGCCCAGGGATCACAGACCTGTTATTGGGACAGAAGGAACTAATGCTCAGATACCGGGGATGTTCGCAACCAAGAATCTAGCAAAGCTTAAGCTTGTTTGATCGTGTTAAAAAAATTCTCCCACGACAGTCCCCGACCAGATAGCAAATCTTCCGAAGATGGATCCCTCCGGTGTAGACTCCAATCTCTCGTACTCTCTTCACAACTTGCGCAAACAGAGAGCCTGATCCTCTCTTCATTCACTGGTGCTCATGCAAATCATGATGTGCGGCTTGCAAAGGCTGACGTCCACAGGTTTGATTCCAACTATGCATTGGCACTTCAAACTCCCACATTGCAGTACATCCTTCACGATCTTGCAAGGGGAACACCTGATAGGAGATCTAAGTTCCTAACACAACACTCTCCTCTGTAGATTAAATGTCCTTCACATTGTAGTTGATAACCTTGTTAGTTGAAGTTCATTCCACATTTGCTTTTTGTTCATCACCTTGTGAAATCCACACAATCAGATCTACAAACCAACAATCAAAGTTGTTCGCAATTCGATGCGGACGGTTTGCAGCCACATTCCTCAATCAAGGACTCTCACCCTTAAAATCTTATCTCTTCCAATAGTGCAGCTGAAGACAATTGAACTTACCGCAAAAGTTGAGGATACATCATCGTAGCTTACAATACCACACTGCCGAGACCAATAACTGGAGGGATCTGCTCGATGGGTAGATGTCGATGTCAGATGAATCCAGTCGACGATCCACAGAGACGATGCAGGTTCTAATTCCTTTCGAAGAGTCCTAGTTCGCCAATACAGCGAGGAGGTTGTCGAAATGCTTTGCGTCGATGTATCAACGCACCGCCGCTGTCAATTTCTTGTTCTGTGAAGGCCTGATCCGTGGCGGTGTCGGCACCGCTACCTTGAGGGTCATTTCAGTTCATGATTTGAAGGCTCCTGCAGCATCTGGGTGGCGTTGAGAGCTCCCCCAGTGATCGAGGATTGCCGCGGAGGCGGCGTTTGATTCCAGTTCCGGATCACGATGTCGGTGGAGTGTGTCTGCTTCACTTGGGAATCTGAAACCGTGAGCTCTACCGACACCGTGACTGAGTGTGTCCGTCTTTGCCCCGAAGTAGAGCTCGTGAATTTACCATTTGGTCTTTACATTAAAAGTGTATTGTTCTTTACATCTCGTGAATTGACTTAAAGTGGATAAACCTAATGCAAAAATTAAATGAAGAAATAGACACATTGCACATAAGGTCTCTAATACATTGGGTAGACCTCATACTAGAGGAAAAGTACATATGATAATATGCACTTCATTACTTATGGATATTATCTGCATGTTTTGTCATCAAGGACAAGAGCATGGAATGGAACTTTTGAGTTCCAACAAAATTTCATACCACTTTTAAAATCTAGCATTTTTCTAATTATTTATTATTTTTTTTATCTTTTAAAACTATTTTATCATAATATAATATTGTTACTTATTTATTTTATTATACGTTTTTTTAAAATTATTTTTGATTGTGTTTTAAATATGTTTATCACTTTATACTTTGTTTTCAAATATAAAGACATTTGTTTTTAATCTAAATAGATTATGAACATATATTTTTTTAATGTAAAGACCAAATGGTACAAAGTTTTTAAAATTTGAATAGAAATTTATCTACAAAAACACATTGCTGT
Source organism: Physcomitrellopsis africana (assembly GCA_036785485.1). Lineage (NCBI taxonomy): Eukaryota > Viridiplantae > Streptophyta > Bryopsida > Funariales > Funariaceae > Physcomitrellopsis > Physcomitrellopsis africana. Next base: position 32,385 of record JAWRVF010001644.1, on the reverse strand, counting down.
TTTAATACTAGTTTATTAAGAATAAAGTCACCTCAATAATAAATTTGAAAAGCATGCACACACTCCAAAATTTATGTAGAATTATCTCTTGTTGTTGGTATGGCATATATAGAGAACAAAGAGATGATATCCTTGATTTGTTATGCACCCTTCATACATTTAATCCTACACCTTCATTCTATATCAACTATATTTGCACAACTTGTTTTTAAAGCCTTCTAATGCAACCATACAATCTTTTAACTAAATTAAAAATTAAAATATAATATTTTCCTCCATTTGATTAGTTGTAGATTTTTAGACATGTGGATGTTTTTAATTAATGTCTCACTTAACTTTAGTTTATATGTCATCCTATCCTTATTTATAGTCAATGTATGTAATAAATTTTAAAATCAAATATTCAATTTTCTACAAAACCATAAAATAGGCATGTGTCTTATACACTATTGTGTTTTGCTTGTATTCTTAGTATTACACATACAATTTTAGCAATATCTTCTATTTATTGGATCACACCAAATGAATGTGTAACTTAAATGTAAAGAACATGATGTTTATCTTTCCATAGTTTGTAAAAAATATAATATATGTATATATATATATATATATATATATGCTCTTATTTCTTAAGTAAAATAGTACACCAAACTAATGGTTTATATTCTTTGGTTGGTTACATGCTAAAAATTTGATAAAAATATTTTGGTATCTCCAATTTATTTTTATTTTTTTTGTTTAAGTAGATGGATAATATTGTTATTAAAATAAATAGTTTTTTAGAATAAATCAAATTATCTTCAAGGTTGGACTCATCAAAATGATGCAAAATTATATTTAATTGATGTTTATATTCAATAAAAACCAACATCTACAATGTCGTATTTGCATTATTCCTATGAATGGTTAGGCTTTAAAAGTTTTATTGAATTTGCAATTAACATATATTGTTTCTGCAATATTCAAAAATAAAATTTTGTTGTTGATTATTATTTGAACATCTTATTTGTATATATTTTTTTTTATCATCAATTATAAATTATGATACACAAAAAGTTTATTATATTAATTAGCAATTCTAATATAACTTCTTACTGATTTATATGAACTATCAATGAAGTCAAAATATTTTGGAGAAGGTGGTTCCTTTCATGAAACTAATCAATTATAATCAAATGATTGTTGTTGTATATTACATTATTGATTTTAGTTTCTAATATATATATATATAGAGAGAAAGAGGGTATTCCTAATACTACCATAGTTTTTGCTACTTCTACCACAATTTGCCATCTACCACATGTAATCATAATTTTGCTAATGCCACCATAAGTTATTCTAAACTTGTATTGCATATGACAACATACTTTATGGAACATTGCTAATGCACACCACAATGGATAAAGTGCACATAAAGTGTATTGTAGTGTGCAACATAAGTTTAGGGCAGCTTATGGTGGCATTAGCAAAATTTTTGAATATATGTGGTAGATGGCAAGTTGTTGTGGTAGTAACAAAAACTATGGTGGTATTAGCATCACCCTATATATATATATATATATATATAGTTTTTTTAAATTATATACATATAACAAATCATAACAAAAAATGAATATCTTGAATTTATTTGTGATAAAATTGTGTCTAATACAATATCATGAATATAATAATTTTTGAAGTTATAACTTATATACTTTTAAATATTACAAAAGAAAAGAACAGAAGCATATATTTTTATTTTACTAAATTATTATTTAAAAATATAACATATTATCTAATATTATATTTATATATATATATATATATATATTGAATTTGTTTAAATTGACATTGCACATGCAAAAGTAGAGTTTTTTGTACATTGAAATTTATAAGTATAATGAATAATTTATAAAAATATATTTTATTACTTTTATTAAATAGGATATTCTAAAAATATTCTAAAATTATATTATATATAAACATAAATGGTAAGTTTCATTGCTATGGTAGCATTTCAAAAACATAATACAATAAATAAAATGGTTCTTTTTATTTACACCTTATAAGCACAAAATCTCATCTTGTAAACTATCTGTATCGAAAATTACTAAAATATAATGATTTCAGATTTGAAACTTATGTAATTCATCATTATTATCATATCCACAATTCCTAAACTAGTCATTTATGATTTCTTTTTATAAATACTTTATGCAAAAATATATATATATATATATATATTATTTGCAAACACTTTATTTGAATGGTAAATCTTTAAAATTACACATGTAAATGAATAAACAAACAAGATTTAACATAGACATATACATATATTATGATTTATGAAGAAGACTCAATTAATGAAGTGCACACATAACTTAACTTTGTAGAAATAGTATATATATATATATATATATAGAGAATATTTTTCAAATTTTGTTGGATTTTAGATATTATGTGTGTACAACATTATTTTCTGTCCAGTTCTAGAATATCTATGTTTGTATACTATTACATTATACACACAATAACTAGAATATCTTATCTATAATATTTATTTTATAGAATGAAATTTAAAGTACAACATTCTCAGCATATGTTGACATAAAGTTTCTCATGATTGCTTCAAAATCACAAATGTGTACTTTGTATGTACATATGTATCTATATATCAAAAAAGATGTCCTTATTCTTAAATTATAGTTCATTTAATTTATAATGCTTAAAATTTGTATAACAGATTTATTTAGATAATCAACTTAAAGTTTTTAGATGTGATGTTGTTATTGTTATTTAAATTTTAAAATATAAATAATATGCTTAAATTTTATTTTTAAATATGTTAGTATATAAGTTTGTTATTATAGAGAATATATACCAATTGAATTATTATATTTTTTAATTGACATTCAAAGTAATTGTTTCTTAATAGATAGATTTTAAGTTGCATAAGTTTTGGTATTGCCATGGTATACTTTCATCATTAATGTTTTCCTCTCTTTGTTTGAAATTATAAATATTTTTAGTTTATAGTAAATATAGAGAAAAAAAAGTTTCAATTAAATTATATTTTATTTCCATATTGACAAAAAAAATAAAAAAATTTGGCAACTTAAGAGTGTATACAAATGTCAAATACCAAATGAATGTGCATAAATAAATAATTTAATAATTGATGGGACGTTTTAAGAAGATAAGACACTGCATTATATATATATGTATATATATATATATATATATATACAGTTTTATTTATTGACTTTTGAATGATGGTTATAATTTTTTTCAATTTTTATTTTTATTTTTATTTTTTTATATATACATATATAGATACAGATGTACCCTACTTAATTTATAAGCTTAGTGGATAGAAATCTCATGCATGGAAAGGAATATTAGTTAAGGTATACAATTTACAACCTAGGAATGACCTCCATTCCAGCAAATATTATCAAATATTATCAAGTAAACAAGGAATATTAGTTAAGGGATAATTAATTAACTGGGGTACATGTGTGTGTATATATACATAGCATAGCATCCATACATTTGTACCCCAGTTAATTAATTATCTTTTATATATATATACATATCATAGCATCCATACATTTGTACCCCAGTTAATTAATTATCTTGTATATACATATCATAGCATCCATACATTTGCTACAAATCTTGATTCAGCAGATATTGGACAAGAATATTGTCAAGCCTTGGTCTCATTCATACATAACAAGTTATCTAAAAAATGCTCACAAAAAGCAAGTGCAAAAGAGAACATGTGCTAAAGAAAAGTTCCGAATGGTTTGGCCTTAGAGCTCTTGCAAACACTTTACACAGCCTTGTGTGCAAAAAGAGTGTGGATTTCCACTTGTAACCGGACGTGGCTTTCTTGAATGGATGTAAAAAGGAGGACTTACACATCGTCCATGCTAGAGCCTGCCACTGAGTTCTTAAAATGGAAACGAATAATAGTTGGAAAGGCCATTGAACCTACCCATTCTCAAGTACCTCCACCTAATAAGTCCAAACCCAATGGGATTAATATACCTAGATGCAGTCATTTCGTTCGTCCTCCAGGTCTAACTCCAGCCAGATGTTCATTCATCCAAACCACATCCAAAGTAGCATTTAAACTGGTTGGGAAAAGTAGACACGAGAACTCTTTGTATTTTACGTGTCAGATTCGTTGTCCAGTAAGTTTCCGTCACGTCAGCACATGGGCGCCTAGGCTCGTCCAGGTCAGCAGCCTACGGCAGTCACACGCTTTGTTGCGGCCATCACGCCTAGGCTTCTGTCTCTATTATCGTCCCGGCGTTTACATGAAATAGAACAACGAAACCTACGGGGAACCGACGAAGTGGCTGAGTTGGCCACTCCAGCGACAATCGTTGAACGAAGGATGGTGTCAGTGCTTGATTCGACGAATAGAAACTTCATCGTCGTCGTCTTCCTCCGATTGTTCGGGGTGGTGGTTTTTGAGCTGCGGGGCGAGATCCCTTTCCCGGGATCGCCCGCGACTGGTGGCACATTGCTGCGCAGCTCCGATGGTCGCAATGATCTCCGAGAGACTAGCAGTACATCGATCTCTGCGACTACATGTTGAACAGTCTCCCATTCAATCGCGTGGAGCGCAGAATTTGGTTTACGCAGCTTGCGTTGGTGCTGCTCGTGTTGTGAGTCCTTAGAAGAGATCGATACAGCAGTAAAGTGGATGTCTCCCGTTTGGGTTTGCCCTCCTGCTTTGGCCGATCACGCGGTCCCGGAGTCCGAGGCGCGGGATCCGCCCATCTCCACGAAGGTAAATCTGTTCTCTCTCTTTAGTTCTCGTCCTGGTGTTGCTCATTTTGAATGTGGTTTTATCGAGCTCGGGGATTTCTCTCGTTCGTTTTTTGGCGTTCATTGTGCGTTTGTTATGGTTGGTCACGTGTATAGCTTTAGAGTGCGATCGCTTGTATTGCCCCCATAAGGATGTCGCATTGTAGGTCGTGTAGACCTCCGAAGATGTCGTCGCGCAAGCCATGACGATTTGTGATCCTTCGCTTACGCTCACTGCATAGCGTGCAGTATATGGAGTATCCATCCTTGTTTGTCTCATTTCGACAATTCGTTTGTCGAAACAAGTTCGATTCGTAGTAACGCCACTTTTGTTTTACAATTCCTTCCTTTTCATGCTTGCAGGAACGCCGATAGTGTTTGGATTTGGCCTAGAAGTGACTGATTTCGTCCTTTGAGGCTGCGGATTCGCTGAAAATGAATCTGGAGATGCACCAGCCACATTCCTAATCCTCGTTTGCGATATCGTATTGATTTGCGTTCCGATCCTCCGGATGTTTAGGGCATTACAATCCAGCGCCGTGTTTCACAGTTCAGCATTCGAGTCGTCTATTGTATGGTCTGGTTATAGCAACAGCTTCTGTGGTTTGAACTCCATTGGATCCGCGTAGTGCTCCATTTTTGCGGGGCGTTCTTTACAGGCTTGAGCCAGGAGGCAAGATGAGCGTAATCGAGAAAATGTTCTCGGTCATGGCCGCAGTCCTCGTGGTAATCCATCTGGAGCTCGTATTTGCTCATTCGGGGTCAGTTTTTACACAGATAGAGTGTCTTGGCGATATGGGGAGTCCATTGGAGTATTATTTAAAGTTTGTCGATGTGATTTGCTGGGTGTTGCACGGAGTATAGAGGAGAAATGAGAATCTTAAGCTAAAACTGCTTGTGCAGGTTTACGGATAAGGATAACTTGATGTGGCTTTTCGCGGATTGACGATGATGATGGCTTCGTCTTCTGAAGCTCTGATGGAGGAACTTGCGAAAGCACGAGACGAAGTGCGTCAAGCCAAGTCCAATTTGGCGGAGAGCGCCAAGCGCGTAGCCGTATTGGAGTTACAATGTGCACATCTTCCCACAGTCGAGGTAAGTACATTGTTTCACAATCTTATCGAGACCTCTCCCTTCCCTTTTCCTTCTTTTTTCCTTGACGGATTATCACATATTCAATCAACCCATTGTTTGGCTATGTTGCAGCAAACTCGCGTGTTTGAAGACCACTTGGAAGTTTTATTGGAGAAGTCGATGAGACCTGATGATGATATAGAGTATCCCGTATCTCCGAGCTTTCCAGACCTTGAGAGCCCTAAGACACAGTCAGACGACGAGTATATAGTAGTGGAGCAGGAAGCGCCAGAAGATCTTCAGAACAACTTGCGGAAGAAAGAAGTGGAAATAAGAAATGCAATCGTTCATGCCAAGAGGCTGGAAGAGATGTACAATACTGCAGAACAGAAGACATTGACATGTGATGGACAGGTAACGCTTTAGTCTTAAGCGTGAGGATCACCTCCGTCGTAAGCGAACGTCTCACAGAATGTAGTGTGAGGTTTCTAATTGCAACTGTTGAGGTGCTCATTGTTAGGCTCATTTTGCTTTGAAAATTCACGACATTGCAGGTGAAAGTGATTGAAGCAAACATGTTTGAAAAATTTGATGATGCTAATGCATTACTAGAGAAGGTGAAAGAACTGAAGGAGTTGCTCACGGCTGGACAGATCCAGGTATTGATCAATTATCAAGTCATGCTAATGCTTTTTCTCTTGGGTCTGTCTGTCCAGTTTTGCTTTCGAGAGTGCCCGGCGTCGTATTGTTGGGTATGTTCCTGCACTCCATGCTTCCCCTTCTTTATTAGGATGGCAGCATCTTGCAGTAATGGAGTTTTTTGTACTTCCAATGGTGAGTGCAGATCTACTCTGTCTTCGTTCAAGAGTGCTTTACTGTCTGTCTCTGCAAAACTTCTGGATTGTACCTTAAGCATCATAGAGACATTCTGCAGAAAGTAATGTCTCTTCACTCTGTCTTTGCATTCACCTAGACCCAGTTTAATGTGTCTACAGTGGGTCTTCTTCTTCTACACCTTCTAACTAAGTCTTTCTTTATCCTTGTCTTTGTTCTAATCTTTTCACACCTGGGTGGGTAGCAGATTGCTGCTCTGGAAGAGAAGTCGAAGAGAAACGATGAGGCGCAGAAGAAAGTGGAATACGAGAAGGTTCTCTTCCTTGAAACAGAAGATCAGCTTGTCAAAAACTTTAAGAAGGCACATGATGAAGCTGAGCAATATCGAAGCATGATCTTTCAGCTTGAAACGAGTGTCAAGGTTGCAGAGGAGAAGGCTGTCAATCTTGAAAAATGCATGGAGGCCGCTTCTCTAAACAACCAAGAACTCGAGTCAGAGATTTCTGACTTGAATTCTCAACTGCAACGAGTCAATAGAGAGCTCTCTTCCTATGAAAGCAACCTGCGGAAGTCTAATAGTAAGTTTATAGAGCTTGAAAGGACTCTGAGTATCTATCGAGATAAGGCAGACTCTCTTGAGCAGGAGTTAGAAATGTACAGAGCCAGGGAAAAGAAGGTAGAGGATGATTTGAGATCCATCGAAGAGAAGACCGTGGTGCATGAGGCCACCTCAAGCCAACTTGTTGATGCCTTGCATATGTTGCCCGGAGAATCGATGGATGGTCACGCCCCCAGCATAGACCGCGAGCTGGACATGCCACATGGAAGGAGCGACCGCAGTGACGACGAAATGAAATTTGTGGGAGAAAACGTTGTTGCCCATGTGAAGCAGTCGAAGCTTTTGATGAAGGAGTTCACAAAGCTACAAACTGCTCATATATTGTATACTTGTGAGGCTGAGGCTAGCAAGTCACAGTTGCAAGAGCATGTGAAGGACCTGGAAGTGAAAGCGAGCCAGCTTGAACAGGAGATTATAGCCTCAAGAGAAAAGGAGGACATAATGAAACGAGAAGCAAAGGTCTTGGAAGAGAGGGCTGCCTTTTACGAAGGTTTGAAGCTATCGTATGCTGATTATACATGTAATCTGGAGAAAAAGAACGCTGTTCTAGAAAAAGAGTTGATCGTTGTCAGAGAGGAGATGGCTGTTCACACTTCCGAGCAACAGAAGTTGACGCTAGACTGTGACAGGTTGAGGGACGTGGAGAGTCAAAATGTGCTTCTGGAGGCTCAGATCGTAGATCTTCAAACTAAACTTGAGGCCTCAAGTGTCTGTGAGTTGTGTCCCCATCTGAAGTCACAGATACGAGATCTGGAGGGTATGTTGGGTGAGCTTAGTTTGGAATTGCAAGACTCAAGAAGAAGGGAACACGACATTCAGAAAGAGATGAAATCATTGGAAGAGACAAGTGCTGCTCATGAGCAGTTAGCTTCCAGATTGAAGGACGAAGCTTCCTCACTAGTCGTAGATCACAATGTTCGAATGCAAGCTCTGGAATCTCAGATTGCAGAGTTGCAAGAACAGAACACGCAAATGAAAACGAGCATTGAGAAGCAGCGCTTGTGGGCTGAGGAAGCTGCGTCTGTGCTCAGAGAACATGCCGGGTCTCTGCATGGGTTGAGGGAAGCGTGTTCCGACGTGGAGCAACGAGTGCCTTCGGCTGCTTCCCCAGGGAAGGAAGACAGGGACCTCCTGCAGGAGGAGGTGGATGGACTGCACCTCGCGTTTAGGGACGCGCAGTTGTGTGATGGGTCTGAAGCTCTTCAATTGTGCAAAAAGCTTTTGTCCCTTGAGCGAAATTCTTTGAATTTACAGGTCAACTTCTGCATTTTAAAACTGATCGTTGAGATCTCAATTAACATTTCACTACTGTGGGCTCTTAGCATGTTCATAAGTTGCGTATATCTAATGTTCGTTTCTTCATTGGAGCAGATGCTGGATCTAGTCAACAGAAATACAAGTTTAAAGATTGACGTGGAGGACTTGAAGTCACGAGTTGAAGACTTACAAAAAACCCCAGAGAAACCAGCCTTAGAGACAAAGAAATCATTTCTAGAAGTATCTCTTGATGGAGAATTGCAGTCCCTCCGAGCACAAGTCACAGAGCTGTACTCTTTAAGAGCACGAGTGACACAGCTACAAAGAGCGCAAGCAACAGAAATACCGTCTTTACAAGCACGCCTCGAGCAGCTGAAGCTTAGCTTGCAGGACGCAGAAACGAGAGAACACGAGCAGGTAGGAGTGATGTGTGTGTGTGTGTGTGTATATATATATATATATATACATTTCAGCATATGGATTTCTACCTTTCAGTGAGAAAAATCAATGCTGCGAAGCGGACTGGTTTTTATCGTACTTTAAGTTCACGTCAGTAGTTTAACACTTCCGCGTCTCAATTTTTATGCAGAATTTAGAGCTAATGAAGGTGCAGCGAAAGGCAGCAGCAGCTGAGGAGGAAGCATGCTGCCTGCGGGAAAATCTTCTCGACCAGGTATCCAAGCCATATATTGCATCAGTACCTCGTTCTGCATCCGGTCTAGTCTATTTCAAAACTGCTCTGAACCGAAAAAAGTTATCTTCCTTTCAAGCTCCTAAGCTGGTGTACTCGTGTGCAGGCAAAGGTCACCAAACTCAGCCACCACATCAACGATCTGAAGCAGAAGTTGACGAAAGCAGAAACAGAGAACGCTTCACTGCGGAAGGATGTACAACTCCTCTCCCAGTCAAACACTCTTCGCAAATGCCACATCACCGACGAGGTTTGTTGTTCCCATCACCCAAAACCTCCGCGAAGACAGTTTCTAGATCAGGTGTCGGTAGGATGGTCTCAAGTTCAGAGTGATCAGGGGACCCAGCTCAGAAATCACAGCAGAAGCTGGTATCAGAGCAGATTTAACATCAGTAACAGCGCTAGATCTGACATGATCTGATCTCCTATTTGTATTACCATGTTGTGCAGATTGTGCCGGTGTGTGATACACAAGTTCAGAAACCGAAGCAGAAGCCACGAAGGAGGAGAAGTGGGAAGATAGCGATGGCGTCACCGCACCAGGAAACTGATAGTCATGCTCCAGAAAGGGCTCATAGTCCCAGGCACCTGATTGCTGTCTACCTCTTGTGTGTTGTATTGGTAGCTCTTGCTGTCAGATTGAGCTTTTTGAGGTGACCACTGTGAACCCCACATCCCCTTTTTTTCCACATTCTGTAAAATGATCTTCCCTTGGCTAGTTGTCAGAATCATTCTTTTTTGTCGATAGTTCAACAGTGTGTATACTGAAGACTTACTCAGAATTATAGTTGGTTCAGACAAGTTGATTAGGTTATATATAAATATAGATATATATATATATATATAAAAAGTGAGAGTGGAAGTTTTTTTTCTGGTCGAATGATGGTTTTAGTAACTTCACAAACTCTGAATGTGTGCTTTCAAATTCAAGTTTTGAAAGTTTGAAAACGTTTGAATTACTTGAAAGTTTTCAAAAAAATTATTTGGAAAAAATAAAACATCTATGAAAGTCTTCAAATCAAATGTGTTGCAAAAGTTTCTAAAAGTTATAATGTCATGTTTTGTCAATCTGAATGTCATTGGCTAAAAAATACCAAGATGTATTTTATCTTGTCTTTTCTTTTCATGGCCTATTTGGTAATTTTTCTACAAATAAACTCAATTAAGAGAGGCTTTTTAATTTCAATCAATCACAAGTTTTAAAAATTGTGGTCTCTCACCTTCTCTCCTAAGTCTAAGAACCTCTTGAGTTTGCTTCCAAATGACTTTGTATGAAGATTTTGTACATTAATTGATGAGTTAAATTTAAATTATATTTAATTTCTAATTACATAATTTTATAGATAAAAATAAATAAACATAAAAGAAGTATATCTTGAAATTTGGTTTATATTTAGATACTTTTATTTTAAGAATATTTTACAGATAAATTGTAACAAAATGTCAAAATCTATAGTGTTTATTTCATTTGTACAGTTTAATATGCTATCACACTTTTAAGCATTGAAGCAAAGAACTAAAATGTATACATATTTTTACTACAACTAATAATTCTAAAAAAAATAACTTTTTATTTCCATATGTATCTTGTAATCTTATATAAAAAAATCTTAGAAAAAATAATATTGCATGTATTATTTTATTCTAATTTGTGGTACTAACCTTTGGTGCATTTTCTGGAACAATACAAATATTTATTAAAAAATATATCTATTTTAATATTTTAAAAGATAATCTTTAAAATCCAAATAGTTATTGAAAATCTCAATCAAATATACTATCATTGGACAATATATAATAACAATGAAGATTTTTAAAAGTTATTAACAATGATATAACAAGAATATATATTCAAAATTCTATGCTTAAAATTTCAATGGTATAACAAGAATAAAAGCTTTATTTTTCTAAATTAGTCAAATATCACAAATATAAAATAAATTTTAATATTATAAAATCAATAGTATTTTAAAATTAAAATAAAATATAACAATCTATCTAAATAGTGATAAGGATTTTTTTAAAAAATTATTTTGTAGATTACATGACAAAATAGATTCTTTGTCAATCATCTATATTTAATACCATTGAAATTTTAAGCATAGAATTTGAATGTATATATATATATATATATATATATATTTTTTTTTTTTGTATTGAAAATCTATGTGTAAAAAAAATTTATTCTTTTTATTTTTTAATATTTAGAAATAAAATGATAATCAAAATATATAAAACCTCATTTTTTTAAATATATATATATATATATATATATATATTCTTTTCATTTTTTATCAAAAAGTTTATGATATATTATATAAAAATTCAATTAATTTTTAATTAATTTTTTTACAAACATAATTAAGGAATGTCAAGTGCAAAAAGTCCAATAGTCTAAATCATTAAAATAAAAAATAATTTAAAGACACAATATATTATTGTTTACATGCCACAGTTTTTCTTTTTGACACCAAACATGCTTGCTTAACTATTGCATTTGAGAAAAATTATTATTCTACTTCATACATAATAAAAATGTTAAAACTAATATCATATTAAATATTGAAAAGATCATATTTTTCTGACATGCCTGATGAAAATGATTAAATAAAGTTTATAATATTGTATTATTATTATTTTTTTGGTACCCATAAACAATTATTAGGTATAGATTATGTTCTAAAAAATAATTTGTAATTCTTTTAATATAATTCACTCTAATAAGTCATTTTATTATTTTATAATTTTACAATCAATTTTAATAAATATTGATACCTTAGTATGTAATTTGGTAAGTTTTCTTTATTTTTGTTTGCATATGGTATTTATTTAAGTTTTTATAGCATATAGGATAAGTAATTAGAAAAATAAATTGAAAACAAATCTTAATAAGTTTTTTTTAGAAATAATATATTTTTAAAAACATAACGGATCACATGCCATATTTAAGGTATGTCAGTTTCTAATAACTTAAATTTTCAATTATTTTATAAATAGATATTTACTGTAAATAACATATCCAATAAATTATACCTAAGATTGGTGGACTACACTTTATGGTCTTTAAGTAAAAAATTATCTAAAATAATAAGATTGAATTTTGTTATGTCTTTTTAAAGATAAAACTTTTTTAATGTATATCTCTAAAGTTAGTGGTATTCCTATTATAAAACTTATGTGTTTAGTGTTTGGTCAGTGAATCATTGATAAGTCAAAGGTATTAAAAAAACAATTTTTAGATCTAGGTTTGTAAAACAAAAATAACAATGAATATGTGATAGATGACCTTATATTTTTATATGATAGAAGTAATAACAAACAAATATATTTGATTTTAAACATAAGAGTAATAAATCTCATGGATTCTACTTCTTATATATATATATATATATATATATAAAATACTCAATAATCATAGCAACAAAATTCTATTTTATTAGAAGTTCAAAATCATGCTAGACTAAGTAATTTAATTCAATATACCTTAATGAGGAATGACTTAATTTATGCATGATTTTAAATAATCATAAACTAATCAAAAAAAATATTAAAAGAAGGTTTGTATAAATTATTATTACAATGAACTTGATGTGTAATTATTTAAGCAGAGAATTTGTTTAGTAATTTTCAAGCACAACATCATAAAAAACAATTCTATTATATTTATCATCAATTTTCTTTTTTTTTTACTTCTTAGATTGTAATTAAGTGTACTTCTAGTATAGATTAGTTTATTGCACTAGGGTCATTTTTTTTTATGCTTGAACATTTTTTATTTAATATTTTTTATTTATTAAAATTTTTTATATCTTTTTTTTATGTTTCATTTTATATTTCAAAATTATATTTTATATTTTATATTTTTTGCAATATTATTGTCTATATGTATTATTATTTTTTCATGAAATTTGGAATCAATTACAAAGATGTAAGTGTGGTCTTTAAGATTGAAGTATGTGTAGGTGGTGAGGCATTTTTATGTTTTTAAGCTCAAGCTTGAATACTAGCAAGACAAGTTTTTGGCTGCAAAAATACAGATAGACAAAAAGCTTGTAGATTGTTTTTTATTTATTGTAGATAATTTTATTATTGTCTGATTCTAATACAATCTAACTCTCTTCATTAAACAAGAAAATTTTGCAAAGAAAATGAGAAATGAAAGCCAACATTAAGCTTACAATCACTTAGCAATCAATCAAGCCAGCATTTTAAACAACTACAATCGGATAATTAAGAAAAAGAAGCTCAATCCTATATAAAAAAAATATAAATATAAATGAAGAAAACAACACAAACAAACAAACAAAAAGTTTGTGTTTCCAGTCCACTCTTGATTCTCTAACTCTCTAACTCTGCACAAAAATCTCCATTTTAACTTCTATTAAAGTTAAAAACCATTTCTAAATAGAACCTTACACAAACTCCACATAACACACAAGTAAATTTATGGATTATGTGTGTGTGTGTGTATATATATATATATATATATACACACACACATATATACACTAGTCTTTTCAGCATCTGAATGTTAATTGATTCGCAAGACCAAGCCAAGCAGAAGCGATACTTCCAGAGTAAGAAAACTTGGATGGCAAGGTGGCAGAAATCCACGGCTCCGAAGCTCAACCCTAAACCCACATTTCACCAAACAAGGTTAAGTTTAGTTTGATTTCCAAGTAAAAAAACAGTTTTGCTTGTGAAGGATTCAGTTTTGCAACATCTCTCTCCATCTGCCACGGTCTCCAGGAATTCTCGCCGAGGTCGCAGTAACAGCAGCAGCAGCAGCAGCAGCAGTAGCATCACAGCTTCGGCGATAAGGAATGTGTCGATGTACAGAACAGAATCTCTTGATGGATACCCATCAAGTCAAATGAAGAAGAAATGAATGTAAAAGGCCCCCACCCTGCCTGCTCGATCATCATCTCCACATCAGGGGTTATCAAGCTTTTGAGGCTTGGAAGATTTTCTGGATATTTTGTGTGTTGGTTTCAAGGGCCTAGAGCTGCCGCAGTGAGCGTTTTTGTAGTGTTTTTGGTTGGGGGGATACTTAGGGTTTGGAAGCTATGGCGATGGTACCCAGCGGAGGAGGTGATGATGTTGCAGGGGGAGGAGGCAGCTGGACTAATTCTGACGATGGCTTGATTGATTCCTCTTCTGCGTCTCAAGAGCCTGGGAGCTGGAGCGTGGGTGGGCCTAATCACCCCACTTTCTGCTTCTTCAAGGGCGCTGCGGATGGGCTGGCGGGTGGGCTCATGGGGTCTGTGTTTGGATTTGGTAATTCATCAACTCTGTGGTTTGCGTGATTTTGTCTTGTCGGGCTTTCTTGTTGGATTTGTAGCTGTTAGTGATAATTTGACTGGTTTTCTTCGATTTGGGCCTGTGTTTGTGGGTTGGTTAGGGTTTTAGGGTTGAGTTTATGGAGTTGTTGGTGTGTGTCGTGGGGTTTATCCGAAGACGAGGAGGTTTTAGCGATTCTATTTTATGTTATGCTTCACAAGGAAGTAAAATGTAACGAATAGTGCTTCAATGTAGCGGATGTGGTGTGTGTAATTGAAGGTTGTGTGTGTCTTACCCATGGAAAGAGTTGGTCTTCGTAGGGTGTAGGTCTGCGTATGGGTGTTGAAACATGGTAGGGTATTGTTCAAAGTCTCCTCATGACATTCATCCGCCTTCTTTTATTCATGCACATTAATTGGATAAATTTTCCAGATGGTAGTAACTGGTAGTGGAACTACTCT
Organism: Physcomitrellopsis africana; assembly: GCA_036785485.1. Classification (NCBI taxonomy): domain Eukaryota; kingdom Viridiplantae; phylum Streptophyta; class Bryopsida; order Funariales; family Funariaceae; genus Physcomitrellopsis; species Physcomitrellopsis africana. The sequence goes on along the minus strand of JAWRVF010001644.1, from coordinate 17,369 downwards.
GAGGTCCCTGTGAGCTTGAAGTCAATTTTGCTAGAGGGTCACTTTCCTTTAATTCAGGGAGCATTTTTTGTAATTTACACAAGAACGTAATCTATTGATCAAGTCCATTCTGACGAGGCACCACACGTATGTCATGTTTTTCATTGGTACAGGATCGGGTCTGTTTAAAAAACAAGGATTCAAAGGAGCTTTGAGGGAGGGTGGCTCATCTGCCAAGGTTTCGCTCCTCCTCATTACCGTGTAGTTGTGTAGTTTCTGAAATTCTACCTTCGTTACTTGGTTGTATCGCCGTGGCCAGCTTGCATTGTTGAGTAAGTGGAGGTCTCTGTCTGGCTGACGTAAGTTCCGCTCCCAGTAAATGCCTTCACAGTTCGTAGCATATATTGACTCGAATACCGAAGAATCGAAAATCGAGTTATAGCTTCGAATCATCTGGATCAATATTTCTGAGCTACCCTTGGTTTGAGTTCGTTTTGCAGACCTTCGCAATATTATCGGGCGTGCACAGCATCGTTTCGTGTTACTTGAAAAAAATTCGAGGCAAAGAAGATGGTGAGCATCTCATGTTTAAGTTTTTCGCAATGTATCTTAATTCAAAAGCCATGCCTGTGGTTATTTTTTTCAAGTCCTGGGCTCGGAATTTCAATCATTGGTGGGGTCTTGGTGCAGCTTGGAATGCAGGAATTGCTGGTTGCGCTACTGGTTTAGCACTAAGCGCCCCTGGTATGTGCTACTCCACAATGTTGGTTGGTTATTCAACATGTGGGTGTATCCACTTCAAGTGTAGAACATTCTGAATTCTTGCGTTTTATATTAAGGGAGCTGCAAATTAATGTGACACAACAGAATGCATATTTACAAAACGAAACAGCCTAGTTTCCTTTTTAAAGCTCCATATGTGTTTTTCTCTCTTGTTTGTTTCAGGATCACCGCAAGCATTGGCGCAGAGTTGTCTTAGCTTTGGAGCTTTCTCCTTCGTGTTGGAATACATGAACCACACTCGGCCTGCCATAGCAGCAACGGTCACCTCTGTTTTGCAACCCAGCTCTCTCCCTCAATTCAACATCAACAACCATCTTCACTGGCATCTTAACATGCCAGCACTTCCTCCTTTCACTCTCCCTCCTCTTTCCTGAACCAAGAGTCAGCAAACAGAACAAGGCCGTTGTGATTCGTGTACTATCAGCTTGTAGTGGTTTTGAATCTTCTCTTCTCAATGAACAAAGCTTTCTTACCTACATCTGTGTCTCTTCATGCTTGGTTTTTGAGATTTCAGAATGCTAACAGCACATATTTCAAGTGCAGTTCTAAATTTTGGGTTTTAATTCGATACTTTCATAGCTTCTCATGGTGCTGACATCATTCATTGTCCAAGATTTTCTTATGTGAAGATTAATCGATTCAAAAACCATTCGTTCATCTTAAGTTAATCCAGTTCTTTAATTGGCTCTATGTGTGTGCCAATTTGTTGAAGCAAGTTACCATAACATAGACTATGTTACATCTTCATAAATTTTAGAGACTTCTGTAAATCATTTAAATGCTTTAAAGATAAAAATATTTTTAAGGAAATGATAATAGTAACTTTATTTTTTGTGGACTTAGCAAACTTTGTGTCTTTAATTCAATGCAGATGTCTTGTACAATGGAATTTTTGGATTTTAAAATTCTTTGATAATTCAACATACAATATTTGATATCTTAATCTTCCATATTTATTTGGCTTTTGATTAGATATATCATGTTATCTAATAAATAGTGACTTTAGGTTTTTTGAAGAATGAATATCTAATTTCAATTAAATCAATATAATCCCTCCACTTTATTTCTTCATGGTTAATGCTTTGTTTATTTTAGCCAAACAATCTTTGCATCTCAAGTATGTTAATGAATTATTTATTTATTTTTTGTTATTAATGTATTTTTTTTAAAAATAATAAATATATATTTATCACTTTCAAAATATTTTATTACTTCAATTATAGTGTGTTGATGAATTATTTATTTATTTATTAATTATTAATGTGTTCTAAGATCAGATTGAAAGAAGATCAAATTGAAAGAAGTCTTACATATACCTAAGATGAAGAAAAACCTCCTTTTGGTGAAAAAACTTATTTTATATGGTTGTAAGATACAATTTGACAAGAATGGATATTTTATAAAGACATTGGATAGAGATGATGTTGCCAAGGGCTTCAAAGATGGCAACCTCTACTTCATCAATTGTAAGAAGGTTAATGGAGTTGAAGTGATGGCCTTTGCTGAGTTTCCATAGAATCAAAATAAGTTTGAGATTTGGCATTGATGTCTTAATTATTTAAATATCAAAAATATGAAGGAGCTCTAATCCATAGTAAGTGGCTTAGATCTTGGTCAATGAAGTAATAATATTATATCTCTTATTTTTGAATGATTTATTCAAGATAAACAATAAAGGCTCTTATTTCTAAATAGAGTTGTAATATATGTAATTAAATTATTAGAGATTATATAGTTGGATATTTGTAGACCTATGAGAATTCCATCAATAGGAGGAACAAGATACTTTATTACATTTATTGATGGTTTTTTAAAGGTGTATATTTTCATCCTTAAAGCTAAGATTAAATATTTTTTAAGGTTTAAGAAATTTAAGGCACTTAAAAAAGAAGCAATGTGAGTGCAAGATCAAGGTGTTGCACACAAATATTAAAGATAAGTACTTATCAAAGCATTTTCATGATTTCTTAAAAATTCCAGATATTGCAAGATAAACCTCCACTCTTTATACTCTACAACAAAATAAAATTATTAAGAGAGCAAATCGAATCGTTATAGAAATAACAAAGAGTATACTTTATATTCAACACTTTAGGCATGAGTTTTAGATGGAAGTTGTGATAAATGTAGTATATATAAGGAATAGGTGCCTTATAAGTGTATTCACATCAATGACTCTTATTGTTGTCGTCCGTTGTCATGATGAGAGTCTTAGCCCTAAGAAACATTGGGTCATTTTTGCCTCTAGTTTCTCAAGTGCAAGATGAGATTCATAAAGTTCATAAAATTGAAGAATTTATATAAAAACATACTTTATTAACCCTAACAAATTCTGCCTTTAGAAACCTGCCTTCAATTTTGCTCATAAATCCTAGGATATCACATCAATTGAAGCAAAATTTGGACACAAGGTACTTAAGAGAGTAAAGAAGCAAACCCCATAAACCTTTTGATTATAACTCATGTGGTTAGAGAGAACCATGTTGTCAAAGTAATCCCTCTATATTGCCTTTGATTCTAGATCCCCTTTGCTTCACACCTTCATTGCTCTTCATTAAAGAAGACCTAAGTGCTGAAATTTTGTAGGCTTATAGCTTATCTCATGTTGTAAACACCCTCCAAATATTGCTCCAAGAGCCTTCTCCAAACTTGAGTTATAGGTTCCATCCTTCTTCTTTAATTTTGCCTTCTAACAACTCTAGATCCGACCACAATTTTTCTTATAACTCCTCGAATATAATTCCAATAGCAATCAATTTTTTACACAACTTAATAGACTCATATATCTACAAACCCCAACAAATTTTACTCAAAATACTACTCTGATCACAAAGATATGCTCCCTCAAACTTCACTGATTTGGAGATAGACCCCTGTCACTTTGAAAGAGCATAACATTTTATTTATAAGACTAATGAGTATCAAACTTACACTCATCTCTTCCTTAACTTACATAGATCATGTCTATCAAATTTCACACTCAAATTCATCTCCTAAATCTCTTTATACCCAAAAAAACCCACACACATGCACTGCCCATACAAACCCTCAACCTTGCCTTCACTCTATTTCTCTTTTCATTCAAACCGGTTACAATTTCACTCATAACTCTTTGCTTAGAGGTCATATTGACTTGAGATTTTGACACAAAGTAGTTAACTCTATAAGGAAAAAAACCCAACAAATTTCGCCACTAAAGTCTAAGTGGTTTCCAAGAACCAAGGCCCGAAATTTAGTAACCCTCTCTGCCCTAGTCTTAAACACCTGCAACTTTCACGACTCATATCTCCCTTGATACTTAATCAAAAGACATGAGAATTGTCTCTATGAGTTTCTTATCTTGTCTACTACAAATCTACAAAAACTCGCACCTAAAATCCTCTCTAAGCTTCTTCTACACACAAAAACGTATACTGCCTATCAAAAAGAAATCCTATCTCTCCCAAAAAAACTCTCCTCCTTCTTCTTCACGACCCTTCCTTGTCATCTCCCTCATGATCTTCTTTATCCTCTTGGTCAAAATGACCTCTTAGCCCATGTCTTTTCCACTTCCTCAACCTTTTCCTTTTTACTAACTTGAAGAAATTTCACTTTTCAAGATAAATTTCCATTGTATCTTCTTACTATTAATTTTCTATCAACCTTTCTTCTAATCTTAATCTTTTTATTTTAATGCATTCTTTTATGTTTTTCACACTATGTTTTGATTTACAACACGACACCATCTCACTTACTCTATCAATACTGCCCAGAGTAAATCTGTAAAGGGGGATTCGAACACAGAGAAAGACTATTTGTATTGAGTTAAACTGTTAGGGTCACATAACTAACTGCCTACTGAACATTAGAGTCCAATGCACACGTACATGCTTTTCTCTAAAATACTGCTGTCCACTCTACTGGTTCTGTTATTCTGCAACTAAAAATACTTCGTGACAAAATCGTCCACTAATACTCCTATTGTAATTTTCTGTCTTCTTCCAAATTCATAACAATAATTGGCAATGTCACACCATTTCCACAGACTGCATACACCCGCTTCTTTCTCCGATCATTGGAAATAATTTCTCACCTACAACATCTCTCGAAACAAATTATTATTCCAATATTCTCCACCGCTCAACTTTCACAATCAATACGGCATGACACTCACATCCACAACCGAATTTCATTGACATAGCCGGTCTTCAACCTCCAATTCACCACAAAGAACTTCACGTAACAAACAATCATAATTTCTTACTCATCCACATATATATAAATTTTCTATTTTATTACTGTACTTCATCGTTGACATGGTATAACCCTTCGGAATAGAATCCAGATCCTCTGCTATAGTCTAATAAAAGAAAAGAGAGAGAGGTAGTACTAAGCTTACCCCGGCTCAGGACTATCACAATCTGGCCCTTACTGCTACTGTCTGAATCTATTTATACTTACCCCAATTGGTATTAACCGCTACACAACCAACGATAATCACTTTTTCTAACTCCCTTATCCATGCTGCCTTCTAAATTGGCCATTTATCGACTTTCAGCCTACTCTTAATCCTACAAACTATGTATTATAAATCCTAAAATTCCTACCCATTCTACATAGCCCCACTCCTAACTGTGCAGCGTCCTCGCAAACACAAAATCGGTAAAACTTAGCCATGAAATTTGGAACTCACGAGATTGGAATCTCCATAGTTAATAGAAGGTTCTTTGCGTCACATTTCCCTAACGACGTCTTCATCCTCACCAGAGCCAATCCATGATTAATCTTCAACTACACTGATAAATCTTCATTATCCGCTCCCAATTCCCGAACTTGAGCCTCCAATTATAGAATTCTGGCATCCTTCACCTCTAATTGGTGCCCTTGTCTCTTCACCTTCTCTTCTAATTCACTAATACTTGAAACTAGGGGAACAGATTCCTATGGCCAAACGACATTGGCCAAATCGCCCTCCAATTTTCCCACTTCACCTTTCAAGGCACTAATTTCTGTCTGTAGCTTCTCCATTCCAATTCGGTATTGGTCTCCCAATTCCACCTTTTCCTATACTAATTTCACTGCTTTATCACGTTCCGCTTGCAGTTGACACTTCAACGCTTCCCGTTCCAAATCCCATATCTTGCGATTCTCTATTAATTCTTGCTTTTGACCGTTCAAAATTCTTTATATGTGATCTTTTTTATTCGTCCAATTTTTCTTTTCCTCTGCTACTTTCCGCTTCAATGCCAACTTGGATTCTGTCTTTGCTCTAATCAAGTGTTCTTGTTCCACAATTTGGCGGCCTTTTTTCAGTATCTCTTTTCGGCTAGATTCCAATTGTTATGATTTCCTTCTAGTTGACTCGCGATGAAATGCAATTGAAATTTGTCCGTCTTTAGTGAGATTCGCTTTCTGCAGAGTGCCTTGGTGTTGAAACTAAGGCCTCGACCACCCTCTCTAACATTGCACGAATTGAAGCCTGCCGTGGTATAGTCTCCGGGATAACCTCCCGTTCCCGCGATCCATTGGATTCTCCAATTTCGTGCACCACTATCCCTGGGCCAACTAGTAAACTCCGCATACCCTGTTGCGGCATTGGGAAAGGCACGCTCTTCTCCCCTGCTAGTTGACTTAACGTGTGCGCAATCACGGAGTGCACATAGTTAGAGCATAGCAATGAAGCAAATTTATCCGTTTTTTGCTTGGCTCCCATTTCTGCATGGATACGGGTTGCTACAAAGGCTGCCCAATTAAAGACCATGCCTTCCAATGTTCCAATCGTAGCAAACAACAAGCGCTTGGACATGTACATGGTATGCCGGTTCAAGCCTAGCCGCTTCTGAACAAACCGCATCCACTCCGCAAGCTCTGGAGTAAGTGCCTCTGCCACTTTCCAGCCTTGATTTTTCTCAAAGAGACGCCATGTCGCTGATAACTTCACGGTGCAGTCGGGTGGATACTTAACCGGCGCTTTATCGCTAACTCACCTATCGATAAATATAATATCTTCTGTAAGGTACTCTCATCGATCCCAATTATTCTCTCTTTTACTATACTTGAACCATCTTGTGGGTAGTAATTTTCTATGTACTCTGCAACTAATTCTACATCAATTGGAGGCAAATTATCCGATCCTCGCAAAAACATGTACATTTGTGTATTTTCGAAATCTCTCTGTCTTTATAAGGACCAATAGATTTCCAACTTAATGGGCTCCATGTTGGTGACCACTATTAAAGACGGCGATTGCAAGTTACTCTTGCTTCGCACGTTTCGGACATTCTCTTCTCTGTCTGCAGCTCTCTTCGACCTCTCCATCGACATTATATAATATTGACTACGTACTCCTCGCTCGGACTAATTGTTACGTTCTTTCTCGAGCCATGAATTACACCTTCGATAAGCAACGCCAGCAGGCACAACTAAACCTGCAAACACTAGCCAATGAAAAACTTACTTTTCCTGTAGCTGACCGAGTGCAAAAAGCAGCATCCTTAATCGATGTGTAGGAACAGTAACCGATTTGTGACTGAATACATGTTAGGATCCAAAAAATTCGACCCATATTTTTCATCTTTCTAGCCATCATGCACCTTCATTAAAGGTAAGCTATCATGAACAGGTACACCCTCTTCCCTCCAATTTGAAAACCCGTCCCAAATTTACGTAAAATAAAGACGTAAACGGTTGCCGTTAACTCGGGTGGTAAATTGAGTATCTATACAATCTTCCAATTGAATTGAACCATTAAAAAAGGCTTCAATTACTTGATAAGGTCCATGCCAATGGATTTGGAATTTCCCCGGAAAATGGTGAAAGCGACTATCATAAAGAAGCATCAGATCATTGGGCATAAAAGATTTAAGACGTAATTTACTATCATAATAACTCTTCCAGCGGCACTGTGTAGCTTCCATAGTTAAAAGAGCCGTAGCCCTAATTTCATCCAATTTCTCCAATTGTGCTAACCGATGGTGGAGGGATTCCTTGTCACTGAGACGTTCATCCAATGCAATTTGTAAATTCTAAACTTCCAATTCAATTGGTAATATTGCCTCTTGCCCGTACACCAATTGGAATGGTGTGGAATTGTTAGTCACTTTATACGTAGTACAATATGCCTACAAGGCTGCGAACAATTTTGTATCTCAGTTCGTTTCCACACCAGACACTATTTTCATTAAAATTTTACACAAAATATCGTTGGTCTTTTCAGTCTGCCCATTGGCCCGAGGGTGATATGGGATTCTCTTCCGATACTTGATCTCGTATTTATCTATGAAAGCCGTAATTGTAGAATTAATAAAATGGGTTCTACGATCACTAACCAATTCTTTGAGACACCCAAATCGAGTGATAATGTTCTCATATAAAAACGTGGGTACGATATCGGCATTATCAATTTTTGTTGCCATCGCCTCCGCCCATTTTATCACGTAATCCGTCGCTATCAAAATATATCTTTTCTGTCCATTACGCGAGGCTGGTGCGATTGGTCCAATAAAATCAATATCCCATTTCTCAAACGGTGCTTGTGCTAAAATTGGTACCAACGGCATGGCAGAAGTTTCTGTAGGTCTACTAATACACTGATCACAACATCAGACATATTGATATGTATTTGAGAACATTGTTGGCCACCAATATCTCGCCATTAAAGCTTTGCGAGCAGTGTTGTCACCGGCAAAATGCCCTCCACAACTATCCAAATGACATCCTTCCAATATAGTAAATACTTCACTTTGAAAAATATAACGGCGTAGAATTCCATCTCTCCCCTGCTTATACAAAGCATCTCCAATCATTGTATATGGATCACTTTTCAAAATCAAGCGTTTCTTAAGTTTTTCACTATATGTAGATGGAAATGTCTGAAATGTCAAATACTGGATCAATTCACTATATTCTGGGGTGATCACGTCGACGGCAAATAATTCCGCATCAGAAAGTGCATCATTGATAGGTTTGTTACCGAATATATTGAACAATCGAGATAAATGATCTACATTGGCATGTTTCTTTCTGCGCCAAATATTAATAATAAAATTAAATTCTTGAAGGAGTAACACCCATCAAGCGATGCGTCCATTCAATTGAGGTTTATTAATCATATACTTAAGAGCATCATGATCGACATGAAATATAAATGGGTAACCAAGCAAATAATGCCAAAAATTTTGGACAGAATAGATCATGCCCAAGGCTTCCCGCTCAGTCGTAGTATAATTTTATTCCGCAGATACGAATTATCAACTAGCATAATAGATGGGATAATCCAAACCTTTTTCATCTTTCTGGCTCAACACGGATCTAATAGCAACATTCGAGGCATCAACATAAATATGAAAGGGTTTTGTCCAACAAGGTGCAACAAGTACTGGTGCTGACACCAATTTTTGTTTTAACTCCTCAAACGCAATTGTACATTCCTCAGTTCAAATTGGACTGAATCCATCCGGTGGCAGTTTCTTTAAGAGATTCGTTAACAGTTGACATATTTCTGTAAATAAATGAATGAATCGCCTATAATAGCTGACATGGCTGACAAAACCCCGAACACCAAACACTGTTTCTAGCTTTAGTAAAGCCAATATACGAGTAACTTTATCTGGGTCAGTAGCAATATCGGCCACAAAAACGATATGTCCCAAAAGCTTTCCCGATGGTACGCCAAATTGACACTTCTCAGAATTCAAAGATATCCCATATTTATCACATTGGTCCAAACAATTACCAAGATGTTCCAAATGATTCGCTGTTGTACTGAATGTGCAAAAATCATCCAAAAATATTTCCATCGACAATCGTAAATAATCCTGAAACGCTTGCGTCATTACCCTTTGAAATGTGGCTGGGGCATTACATAATCCAAATGGCATCACTTTATAAGCAAATGTGCCCCAATTTGTAATAAAAGTAGTCTTCAACTGGTCCTCTTCTGTAATTTTTATTTGATTATAATCCGAGAATCCGTCCAAAAAGGAATAACATTCATGCCCAGCTACTGCGTCCAGTATACTATCTGTAAAAGGTAAAGGAAAGTAATCTTTCTTGGTAGCCGCATTTAATTTACGGAAGTCCTGACAGATACGGATTTTCCCATTTTTCTTCGATACTATCACAATTGGTGAAATCCATTCACTATACGGGACTAGATATATGAAGCCCACATCTAATAGTTTATCTACTTCCTCCTTGACCATGAGAGAATATTTTGGATTAAGACGGTGTTGTCTTTGACGAACTGGTGTAGCATCTTCCTCTAAGGTAATTCGATGCTCACAAACTTTGGCAGGAATACCTTTTAAATCCGCATACGACCAAGCAAAAGCAGATTTATGATTTAGAAAGAATTCTTTCCAATTTCTTAGCTCTATACCCGTAATACCGGTGTATACTTTGATAATTTGGGATGTTTCATTGGAACCCAAGTTAATGGATTGGCACACAAATTCCTCATTAACCTCTAGATTGATTTGCCCCTCCTGCTTTGAACCCTTCATATGGGCCGGCAAATTGGACTTACCTAATTCTGGTTCCAATGTACCAACTTCATTTACCGCACAATTATTCATCCGGTCCACGATGACATCGTCAGAATTTACTGCATCCTCATGAACTAAAAAATATTCCCCTGGACCTCCATATTGGTGTAAAATGCCTGGCTTCCGCTGTCGTGACGAAAGTCCGCTTCAGGTAGAAGCAAGGTCCCTCTTTACAATCAAGTTGGATCCAATATGCACAAACTTTTTTAAACTTTTCTTTTATAGCCACAAAACCATGTGTATAATAAATCAACAAACTAGAAGCTTAGAAATTTATAAATCAAAATCCAGCCGTTTATATAAGTTCAAATTTTGGAAACATAGAGTTCACTTCTTTAGTCATCTTCACAAAAATTCTCAACCGTAAATTCATTACCGATCACCAGATATCATCAAAATATTAGCAAGTAATTATATAAGTAAAACCAAACTAGAAACTTGAAAATTCATATTTTAAGATCCAATTGTTCAAATAAGCTCAAAATTTGGGAAAACATATCTCATACCTTTGATCTTTGTCACATAAATTTTGAGTCGTGAATTCATTGTTGATCATTAGATATCACCAAATCCTTGGCAGATACTTTTAGAAGTCAAATCTCAACCCGAAACTTGAAAATTCATAATTAAAGATCCAGCCGTTCAAATAAGCTCAAAATTTAGGAAAACATATCTCATACCTTTGACTATTGTCACATAAATTTTGAGCCGTGAAATCATTGCCGATCGTTAGATAACACCAAATCCTTGGCAGATACTTTTAAAAGTCAAATCTCAATCCAAAACTTGAAAATTCATAATTGAAGATCCAGCCGTTCAAATAAGCTCAAAATTTGGGAAAACATATTTCATACCTCTGACTATTGTCACATAATTTTTGAGCTATGAAATCATTGTCGATCAATAGATAACACCAAATCCTTGGCAGATACTTTTAGAAGTCAAATCTCAATCCAAAACTTGAAAATTCATAATTGAAGATCCAGCCGTTCAAATAAGCTCAAAATTTGGGAAAACATAACTCATACCTTTGATCCTCATCAAATAAAATTTGAGCTATGAATTCATTTCCGATCGTTAGATATCACCAAAACCTTGGCAGATACTTTTAAAAGTCAAAACCCTAGGCACCCAAGAACAAATTTGCCTTTACTCCCTAATCAAAGTCTCAATTGATATGAGATTTTAGACATAGACTCTTTATAGTATAAGTAATATGTACACAAAAAATGAGCTTCAAATTCTTCTTGAAACTCAAGCTCTAGCTTAAAGCAAATCCTTCTATTTATCTAACTTCTTCAAAACCCCAGTTTAGTTTGCTAGGTTTAACTAGCTATATCTCACTCATTCTGAACTCATTTCTATCAATTCTTGGACGTAAAATGTGTAGCTTGAAGTCTAGTTTCTAATCCAACTTTTTGATTTCTTGCTAGTATCTTAAAACTTCTAATATACCTTGAAAAGTGACAGTAGGTGTCATATTAGTAGTCTAAGTTCAAACAAGCATATCTCTCTCACCTAAGCTCCGAATCCTATGTTTCTACCACCTAAACTCATGCCAAGAAGACGCTCTATCTCAATACCTCTTTGCATTTGCCAAAAAGCCCCGTCTTCTTCTCCTCCAAGCTCGTCAAAGAAGTCACAGCCAAGGTCTTCAAAGTCCAAGTCAACAATTAATAGTTTAAAGTTATAAAAACCCCAAATCTAATCCTCCAAGTCAGCACTATTAATGGTAGCCGACTATTGACATCCAAATCTACTATTTATCCTTGGTAAAATCCTAAATTCAATCTCAAAGTCAAAACTCCTTATATCTACAAATATAACCCTGAATCTACTAAAATCTAAGATTGGAAAAAAGATAAAAGAAATAAAAGAAAGTTTCAAGGTTAGATCAAAGTTAAAGTTAAGATTAAAGATAAGGTAAAATTTTAACTAAAGAAAAAGAAAGAAAGTGAGAAATTTTTCCTAAACTATATAAAAACTTAGATTGGTAAGAAGAAAGAAAGAACTTAATAAAAATTTGAAGAAAAGATAGTTAAGTTAGGTTTCTATATATGGATGTATTTACTTCACGACATCCACCCCCTCCAGACCTGCACATCCTCCGACATGTGCCACCATTCACCCTTCATCCTATTCGTCTTCATCTTGAATTTCTTTATCTTCTTGGTTCCATTATTCGTCAGACACATACATTTCAAAGTCTTCAGGTAGACAATTATTATTTCTTCTTCGGAAAGCTTTCACTCATTTTCTTGCTATCGAAATTTGGATAGATGTTCCATCTAATTCTCGAAGTGAGTAAGTTCCATTGTCATGAGCAATTACAACAATATATGGTCCAAACCATCTCCGAGAAAATTTTCTTTGCGAACTATGTTGGTGGTCTAAAGTATTGTCATAAACCACTACCCAATCACCTTCTAAGATTGGTTTCAAACGCAATCGATGAGTTTGATCAAATCGTGTTTTGTTTTCCAATCTTGCTGCTTTCAACCTATCTAGTGACAATTGGTGGTCTTCCGATAGTTTCTCAATTTGTTGGATCCGGAGTTCCAAAAGTCTTTCACGAGATATGCCATCTTCCCAAGATAAAAATAACCACGTAGGCATAGATTCTTCTGCTGGCATAATGGGCTTTTGACCCAACATTAATTCAACTGGCATATATCCCGTTACCGTACTATGGGTGGTTCTATCGGCCCATAAAGCAAATGGTAGTAGCCTTGGCCATTCCTTTGAATTGCCTTTACAAGCTTTAACTAATGCATGTATGATTGGTGGGTGGCCTCTTTCACTCTTCCCATTTGCTTCTGGATTATATGCAGTGGTTAATTTTAGCTTCACTCCATATCTTTCAAAAAAACTTCTAGCTTCAGTAGCATCTAATTCTCCTCTGTCAGCCCTCATTCCTCCAATACATCCATAGCGACTAAAAATATCCTCAAGGATAAACCGACATATTCCAGCTGTTTATTTGGTTCTTAAAGCTTTGCCTTCAACATAGTTTGATAACTCCTCTCGTGTCAGAATTAAATATTTCATATTCCATAATCCAACTGGCATAACTACCAAATCAATTACCCATTGGAAGTGAATGGAAAGAGGGTAAGTTGGGTGAAGTTCATCACGATATCTGATTTTGGATTGAAGTTGACATTCAAGGCACGATCCTACAAATTTTTCTACATCTTTATAAAGACCCTTCCACCAATACCGTTGCTTTATCTTTGTATATGTAGCCCAAATTCCTCGATGCCCAGCCCAATGTGAATCATGAAATTCCTTTAAAACTTGAGCTTTGGTGCATGCATTTCCAACTACCCGCAATGGCATTCCATCCTTTCTTTTTGGTTTTTTCCAAAGAAGCCCATCCCGTAGAAAATATCCATATGAATATTGCCTGATTTCTTTAAAAAACTTATTTGACCAATCTTGCAATTTTCTAAGGGTGCTCAAATAAATGCCAATGTCTTTCAATCTTCCTTCATATGATTCTGCCTCAAAAGGTAGAACTTCTTCCATTCTCTCCTTATTTGTTGAAAATACATAACCCAAATCTTTATTACAGCTATCTTCATTCTCTTCTTCAGCAATCATTTCTTCTTTATTCATATATCTAGCCCTTGATAGCATATCTGCTACTGTATTTTCTTTGCCTTTAATGTGAATCAAAATTGGATTTAGAGATTTAATGTAGGCTATCCATCTTAGCATGGCAATATCAGGAGTTGAGCAGTTAGATATCATACCGAGCAAAGGTAAACAATCAGTCTCTAATAGCACATTTGCTCCAATTAAATAATTTCTTTTTGCTTTCAATGCTGTAATTGCACCCCACAACTCTCTTTTCACTTGTGGATATGCCCTTTGGCGCTCTGTCAAGATTCTTGCTCCATATCTAATAGCAAATCGATTCCTGCTGACATCTTCTTGTCCAACAATCTAACCTATGGCAATAGGGCTAGTATCCACTGTTACTATCACAGGCTTATCATTCTCATAATTCACTTGTCTTAGAGCTGGTGGAGATCTTAAAATCTTTTTTAAATCTTCCATAGCTTTATCTTATTCCATGCCCCAAGTAAACTTATTTCCCTTTCTTAAAAGTTTGTATAAAGGCTCTGCTACATGAGCAAAATGAGGTATCCAAATTTGATAGAAAACACATGCTCCAAGAAATCTTCTCACCTCAGTAATATTGTTGCAGGCTTTCATTTGTGAAATAACATCTACCTTATCTGGATTTGGCTTTCTTCCATAGCTTCCACACAAATGGCCTACAACTACAATTTCTTCAACTCCAAATTTGGATTTATCAATGGATAGAGTTAAGTTCACCTCCTCCAATCTTTTCAAAATCCTCTCTACCTCCTTAATATGTTGTTTTATAAATGTTCTGCAGCCATCCGCTTCCACAGTCATATCTTTTATTTCTTCTCTGCAACCTTTGATTGGAATATCGTCCACAAATGGTATAGTCTTTTCTGGTACAAAATCTTTTAGAATTCAATTCATTGCATTCTGCATATGTGCCACTGAGTTGGTGGCACCTTGAGGTAATGTACATATTCGAACCAAACCTAAAGGAGTCTTCATTGTGGTTAAATGCCTGCTCTCTGTTGCCAATTGAAACTGATTATAGCCTGAATACAAATCTCCAATTGAATAAATGGCATGGCCTGCAAAAGCCTCAGCCACCTCATCCACAATTGGACTGGAACCTTTATTTCTAATAGTAACTTGGTTAGCAGGTTGCATATCTTGAATAAACCTTAATGCTCCTGTTTTCTTTGGCACCGTGAACCAACGATTGAAATATGGTCCCATAGAAGGTTCAAGGATTCCCATTTCCATTTTTTCCTTGAGCAACTCAATTAATTTTGGGAGTTGAGCTCTTGGAACTGGAATAGGTTTTAAGTCCCATGGTATATGTGGAACTGTAAAGATCACCATTGGTGCCACTATGTTTGGATGGACACATCCTATTTCATTAGATTTTGATGCAAATGACTTTCCGTGTTTAGAAAGCATATTCAAAAAAAGGTTTCTTTCAAGATCAGTCAAGAACTCACCCCCTCCAATCTTCAACTTCTTGAGTGTTTCTTCTGTAAACCGATGTCCAATCCCCTCTAGATTCCTTAGCCTTGGTTCCATTTCAGCTTGTTTTACGTGATCTTTAGAATCTTCAGGTAATTGTATTGCCACAGGCTTAATTTTCTTTGCCACTGATTTGTACTTTGTATTCACTTGTGCTTCAATTCCAAATATGTAATTGTTAGCTTCTTTAGTATGATTTTTAACAAAATTTTTTATTTCTTCATAAAGAGCTTGATCATGAATTTCCACCACAATATCATTATTATTTTTTATATCCATTCCTTCATTTAAACCTTTCAACTGTTGCAGAATATTTCCTACAAATCCTGTTTCTTCCACCATCCCTGAAATAGCTTCATCTTCCAAAAGCACTCCTTTCATCTTTAGATTTTTTTTAATTTTTCTTAATTTAGGTCTATATTTAGAGTCTAATATATCAATACCTTGAAAACTTGAAATACCACATTTAGTCAAATCCAAAATTCCACAGTCATTCTTCTGTACATTACAGAATGTAGTAGTAAATAAAGTACTTACACCTGTAGATCCCCATGCTCCACGTATGCTCCTTAAAAATCCTAGAAAGTCTCTTCAGTGTCTAGAGGTACTTTTCGCAGTTGATCTCGATGTCTTTCATCCTCTGGCTTTATTGTGAGAAATTGCACTGAATTTCTTTCATCACAATTCTGAATTCTAGCATAATGTGATCCATCGTCTAATACCTTAGTTTCCATTCTTGAAGCTGTAATATATGGTTGCCCAAGTATAATTGGATACGTACTTTGGACTTGCACAAAGAAATTCTGATCCACCTCCACATTTTCAATTTTTGTTTTAACTACTGGGCATGCACCATAAAGACCCCCTCTTTCATTGTTTGCCGCTCTCAATACCCATCCATGTTTGGTATCTATAGGCCAATTTCCTTTTTCATAAACGACCTTTGATATTATATTAATTTCAGATCCATGATGTACAAGAGCATATATTGCTTCTTCTAAATTTCCAAGTTTAACTTGGATTTCTGTTGTAGCCCTTGCCCAATATGGATGAGCATACATTGTTTTTTTTTTACTCACACTTTCCTCATCTGCAGCCGATAAACATGCGTGCACTCTTGCCTCATCTTTCTCTCTTATTTTTATTTCTTTTGTTGCAAGATTAATTTGTTCTTCAATCTTACAATCATCTTCAACTCCTGATTTCTTAATTCCTTCATTTTTTATAGCAATCTTTTCTAGTAATGTTTGAATTTTAGGAGAAAATATACTTAGTACTTCCATTTCTAAATCCTCATCCAAATCATCATCCGGGCTTTGCTCTTGGATATTATAAGTATCATTTGTAAGTTCTTCATTGCAACCTTCTTTGGACCCAGAATCACATATTGTGGAGAATACATGAGCAATCTCATCACCTTCTTCTTCAGTTACGCAAGTATCAATTGCACTAGCCATAACTGTTTCAGTTGTCATTTGACATTTTCTTTTTATTACGCCGATTATGAGTTCATGAAAATCTTTCTTTGCTATTCCCAAGGCTTCTCTCAATGTGAATTCAATCTTAGCATCAAGAATTCTCTCTTCCAAAATTCCTTTCATATGTATTGATGTTTCTATATCAGAACAAAGTTTATAAGTAGGGCCTTTAACCTTACCTCGTCCCGCTTCTTCTTTTTCCTTTTCCTTGCTTGCTCTCTTTCTCTCCTCCCATTTGTCCTTAGACAACAATGTATCTTTTGGATTTGAAGTTGAAGGTGTAGACCTTGATAGATGGTTGGTACCTTAAACAAAATCATCCTTTTTTTTCTCACCTTCATTACTTTTGCGAGTTTGCCTTTTATTTATAAGCTCTCCTTCTTTTTCTTCTTCTGCATTTCTTCTTCTTTTTACTTCTACCCAAACATCTTGGTTGCCATCCTTTTTTTTATTTCTATCCAGAAAAGCTTTGATGCTTGTAGTATCAACAGGATCATCCCAT
>JAWRVF010001643.1:0-53632 GCA_036785485.1 Physcomitrellopsis africana | reverse complement strand
ACACCATTCTTTTTCAACTATGGGTACCATCCGAAGCTTGATCTATTGAATTTGTCAATGAATAACAATCCAGCAGCTGAAGGATTGGTGCAGCAGCTATCGGAGCTTCAAACCACATTGAAGCTTCAATTGCAAATTGCCCAAGAGTCTTACAAAGCATCCGCGGATAAATTTCGAAATCAGGCACCTAATTTCAAGATTGGAGATAAAATATGGCTGCTTCGACGGAATATCAAGACCAAGTAGCCATGTGATAAGTTGGACTACCGGAGATTGGGACCATTTGTTATCTAGAAGCAAATCAATCCTGTGGCGTACCGCTTAGAGTTACCAGCTGCTATGAAGGTACACCCTGTCTTTCATGTTTCTCTGTTAGAGCCTTATTGAGAATCGTCTTTTCCTGGAAGAGTGCAATGTCCGCCACCTAGTATAGAAATTGAAAACAATGAAGAATATGAGGTGGAAAGGATACTAGATTCACGACGAAGATGGAATAAATTAGAGTACTTTGTGCATTGGAGCGGCTACGATATTAATGAAAGAACATGGGAACCGGCCAAAAATCTTGCTAATGCATCTCAAAAGATACGGGAATTCCATCAACAATATCCTAATAAACCAAAAGCTGGTCATTAATGAAGCGTGAAGATGAAGCTTTCTCTGGAGAAAGGAATAGAAAAGAGATCTAAGTCTCATCAAAACATAACTTGTTGTATTTCGTAGTATCAAGATATCTAATATCAAGGTGTATTTAGATATGGCTAGTGAGAATGTAGATATTGTACTAGTGGTACCATCTCAACTGAGTAGCTCACGACATCAACCTTGAGATGAAGAATTAGAAGAGCCAAGAAGATGTCAAAGAATACCAAGCAGCAGGTCACTTGTAATTGTCTTTGAAGTTGAACCAGCTCATGCAAGTAGTGGCGAAGCGATATTTTTAGGTCGTTTCCACAATAAAAATACAGAAATTCAAGCATAGTCTCAAGTAGAAGGTATTGGTCATTATCGGTGGCTACAAGGACCTATGAATCATCTGCCTTGTGAACGACAGTTGGAATATATTACAAAGACTATGCGACAAATTTTTGATTTCCTACGTTTGTGAGTATACATCTCAAATGGCTTCTCGAAGACCTCGAAGCTAAAGGAGGAGGTGATGTCAAGGACATACTTATTAGAATATTCTAGAATATTTTAGAAGTTTCCTAAAACTCTCTAAAATCTTCTAGAGTCTTCTAATATCTTCCTAGTGTCAAGGACATACTTGTTAGAACTTTTTAGAACATTCTAGAAGTTTCCTAAAACTCTCTAGAACTTTCCAGAGCCTTCTAATATCTTCCTAATTAGTAGAAGTTGCTTGAGAAGCTCCCTAGTTGGAGAAAGCTGCTTGAGAAGCTTCCTAGGTAGGAGTATATATTGGAGTCGAGGTTGAAGAGTTTTTTAGTCTCGACAACACATCTCTGGAAGCTTTAGCTCACCTCTCTGGTGTTGTTTTTGTACTCATCTGATTAATGCAGTTCTTGCCAGTTCTTCTTGAACTTCTTGTTTAGACTTCAAGTCTATATTCTGTGTCTGTGATATTAATCGAGTTCCTGCCAGTTATTCTTGAACTTCTTGTTTAGACTTCAAGTCTATAATTTGTATCCGTGACACCATTCCAATTTTCTTTGAATATATATACTTTCTTATTCCCATTTTGTGACTTTTCTTAGATACAGTTTCTTTTAGATTATGTATCTTTTTCTAGTTCATGTCCTTGACAAATTAATAAGAGTACACTTATAATATTATAGCTTTATCTTGTCTTGATTTAGAGTGGACTATCCATTTCTCTTGATAAGACACAAGCATATTGGAAGTTGCGGATTACCCTCATCTAAACTGATATTATTCCTAGTATTTTCTTTGTTCTCCCTGCTACTTATCTCAAGTGGTATTAGATATTTTTTGAAATATTATCATGGCCAAACTTGCCAAAATGAAGAGTGCAATGGCACAAATGCAAGAGCAAATGAGAGAATTGATGCTTGCAATGCATCAATTCATTGTACCTCCACAAGGAGCAACAAGGTTACCAAATAATGAAGATATAGATATGGTTGGAGCTGCTTCAACATCTACACCAAGCCATATAATTCCTCCTACATTGGAACATCGTCCAAGCATCAGAGAACCAAAAATTTCTCTACTTGAGAAGTTTCATGGCATAAGATCCAAGTTTCGAGGATTCATCAACCAAGTCCAACTGGTGATTGAATTGCAACCGCAAAGTTTTCCAACTCTAGGATCACAAGTCAGATTTATTAGTACACTACTTTCAAGTTCTGCCTTATCTTGGTTTTTATCTTTTCTGGAACGACGTGATCCAATATTGGATAATTTAGAAGCTCTCTTAGCATAATTTTGATCTATGTATGGAGAGTACGATGTAACTTGTGTTGCAACTAACAAGCTTTGTATCCTACGACAAGGCAATCCATCGGTGACATTATATGCTTCATAATTTTGATAGCTAGCAATCGATATCAGATGGGACGATGCTACACTCATCAGTCAGTTTCTTTATAGATTACAATATGAAGTGAAGAAATTGATGTTGAACTTACCCGATCTTCAAACATTGAGTCAAGCAATAGACTTTGCGGAGAAGTGTGATAATCGGCTTTTCGAATTTAGATCTGAAAGTCGTATAAGAGAACCTCAGCAACATTATAATTCAATGGCAACATCAATGACTTCTCAATATGTACCTTCAAAAGTCGAGGACATGTAAATTGATGCTATACGTTTCAAGCCACTTACTGAACAAGAAAAGACTCCACATCATCAAGAAGGATTACGCTTATATTGTGGAGAACCTAAATACACTGCTCAAAATTGTCCAAGGGAACGACGCAACCACAAGATGAGGAGTATGACTGTCAAAGAAGACAATATGTCACAAAACGAGTTTGTCCAGCCACAATAAGGACCGTGCGGCTGGGATCTTGTACAATTTCTAATGAAGGTCCTATCCTCTCCTCACAACCATCTCTTTATTTTATAATAGATGTATATTTAGGACCTAATAATTACAAAGCCTCTGCTTTAATAGATTCAAGAGCCTCGGCTTGTTTTTTAGATGGAGAATTTGCTAAAAGCCATAGAATACCGATAGTACAAAAATCTAAACCCATACACGTAGAAGTCATAGATGGTCGTCCTTTATCTTCTGGAGATATTACTCATGAAACACTTCCTCTAGATGTAGTAGTAAATGGCCATAATAGTTTCGTAATTTTCAACATAATTAGATCTCCCTCTATTCCAGTTATTCTAGGTCTATCGTGGTTAGAAAAACACAATCTTTGAATAGATTGGATTTCTCGTACTGTGAACTTTTCTAAAAATATAGCTAACAATATAATTAATCAAGTAAGAAATCATAAGTCTAGTAGAATTAAATCTGCGTTTGTAAGTGCAAGAGCTTTCTTGTACGCTGCAGAAGAAGGATCACCTTTTGTCATTTATGCTACACCTATTTCCAACGATGGAAAGACTTCAAGTAGCATTCCAAGTCAATATCAAGATTATCAAGACGTTTTCGAGAAAAAGAATGCAGATATTCTTCTGGAGCATCGTCCATATGATTGTTCAATCAACCTTAAAGAAGGAACTCAGCCACCATTTGGACCAATCTACAGTTTATCACAAGATGAATTGGCTGAATTCAAGGCATATATTGACGAGAATTTGGCCAAGAATTTCATACGCCATTCTAAATCTCCAGCAGGAGCTCCAATTCTATTTGTGAAGAAAAAAAATGGATCATTGCGGATGTGTGTTGACTATCGAGGACTCAACAAGATCACAATCAAGAATAGATATCCATTACCTCTAATGTTAGGACTCCTCGACGAGTTGAATCAAGCTAGGATCTATACAAAAATAGATCTACCAGGAGCATACAATCTAGTACGCATCAAAGAAGGAGATGAATGGAAAACTGCTTTTCGAACCTGGTACGGATATTTTGAATATAATGTCATGCCTTTTGGACTTACAAATACACCAGCTGCTTTTCAACATATCATGAATGATGTTTTTCACGAGTTCTTAGACAATTTTGTCGTCTGCTATCTAGATGGCATTTTGGTCTATTCTAAAAACGCAGAAGAACATGAAATACATGTTCGTCAAGTATTACAAAAACTTAGAGATGCGGGATTGTACACCAAGATGGAAAAGTGTGTATTTCACACTACTCAAGTTGATTTCTTAGGATACATCATTTCAAATGATAGTTTCATGATGGATCCTAAGAAAGTCCAAACAATCATGAATTGGAAGATTACAAAGACGGTAAGAGATGTCTAATGCTTTTTGAGATTCGCCAATTATTATCGGATCTTCATCAAAGACTTCTCTCGTGTTGCGGCTCCACTTATACGTTTGACTTGTAAAGACAAACTCCAATGGAATCAAGAAGCGGAAGCAGCATTTGAAGCTTTGAAGATATGTTCTAATTTTTGCGTGTCGTATATCGTGTAGATTTTTTGGGCATTTTTATGAAAATGAGCGCATCAGACTTTGCCTTGGAGTGGAATAGCGCCACAAATGGGAATGAATGTGAGCTTCATCAGTGGCTTTTTATTGAAAATTCTGGTATAGAGATCGATTATAAGAATCGCAAAAGAACTTGCTGTCGTGGTTCACTTTTGAATAAACCGTTATCTAAGTAACTTTGGTCAGGTCGCGTGTATACGGATCACAAGAACCTCGAGTATTTCATATCGACACGTATGTTGAATCGTCGTCAAGCTCGTTGGAATATGTCTTTGTCAAGATACGAATTCATTATCACTTATCAGCCAGGAAAACAACAAGATTTGTCTGATGCCCTTACTAGACGTTCTTATTTTGCACCAAAAGAAGGAGATGCAGCTTTTGAGCAACAAAGAACAGTTCTCTGGAAACCAGAGCAATTTTATCTTTGAGCAATAAAATCAACATTAACTATTGATTCAACTTTTCTCAAGCAAATTCAGTAAAGTATGTCCTCAGACCCTCTTGTTCATGATATCAAGAATAATTCTTTCAAGTCTCATAATTCTTTTAAATTCGAGTTCAAGAACAATCTACTATATTACGAAGGACGTCTATATGTTTTCGGAAATGCATTTTACATGTTCTTCAAGCGCGTCCTTGATTTTCTAAGCGGCAGGGCATTTTTGGATACAACAAGACTTTGGAACTTATATCAAGAAATTTTTGGTGGCCTCAAATGTGGAAGGCAGTCAAAGACTTTGTACAATCATGTGATATCTGCTCAAGATCAAAGACTCCTCGTCATCGACCTTTTGGGCTTCTTCAGCCATTACCTATTCCAGAACAACCATGGTCTTCTATTTCTATGGATTTCATCATAGATCTTTCAAGCTCAAGATCTTATGATTCTATATTTGTGATAGTAGATTGGTTCACCAAGATGGCACATTTTGTACCATGCACAAAATCTATCACAGGTGAAAAAATAGCTAAGCTTTTCATTGATAATATCTATCGATATCATGGATTATCTAAGGATATTATATCGGATAGGGGAACTCAATTTGTATCTAGATTTTGGAGAACCCTTTTCAAGATCTTAAAAGTGGACATAAAATTATTTTCAGCTTTTCATTCTCAAACTGATGGACAAACAAAGCCCGTGAACTAAGTTTTGGAACAATATTTAAGGTGTACCATCAACTACCAATAAGATGATTGGATAGCTCTTCTGCCATTGGCAGAATTTGCTTATAATAATACGATTCATTCTTCTATGCAACATATACCTTTTTTTTACTAATTATGGTTATCACCCATGACTTGATGCTTTTGACTTTTCAAAAGTTGATAATCCAGTAGCAAAAGATTTTGCAAATCGTTTGTCAGAGCTACATGTAATAATGAAGGTGCAATTAAAAGAAGCTCAAGAACGACAAAAAATAAATGTAGATGCGTATCGCAAGGAACAACTACAATTCAACGTGGGGGACAAGGTATGATTACTTCATCGCAATATCAAGACTACTTGTTCTTGTGATAAGTTGGACTATCGTAGGCTTGGACCTTTTCTTATTTCTGAACAAATCAATCTAGTTGCATATCGATTATACCTACCAGAGTCCATGAAGATCCATCTTATATTCCACGTGTCACTAGTTGAGCCATACAAGATAATGGATATACAAAGAAGAAGACAAATGCCACCGCCTCCTGTAGAAGTGGACAACAATGAAGAATTTGAGGTTGAAGAGATTTTAGATTCAACACGGCGGTGAAATCGACTGAAATATCTTGTACATTGGTATGGATATGATATTAGTGAACGCTTATGGGAGCCATCAAAGAATCTAACAAATGCATCAATAAAAATTAATGTATTTCATCAACAACATCCATCAAAATCAAAATAAATACTCAAGAAAATCTTTGTTATAAAGCAAGGGAGGTTCTATAGAAGTTTCATCCTACCTTGTATCATTGTTTGTCATTAGATTTATTTGTGCTAAAGAGATGGAGGATCAACAACCAGCGAATTCAGCTCAAGAGCCATCATTTGCTGATTTATCGAATGAGACATTACGACTATGACAACCTTCAAGACATCGGAATAGAGATAAAGACCCTCAAGAACGACATGTCCTTCCTCAGATTGATAGCAAAATACAACGTGTTTGGTATCACGACCTTCGAAGAGACTTCCGATGTTTGATGATACTTTTAGAGGTGGAACTACTACTGATGGTGTTTCTAATATTTTCTTTGAAGGAAGTTATGAAGGCCTCAGCAATGATCAAATAATAGGGTGGTCCTCTTGCCCTGGTATGGGACATTATCGATGGCTAAAAGGACCTATCAATTACCTTCAAAGGGAACAAAGATCAGAATATGTAGCAAGCACAATTTGATGTATCCTGGACTTTCTCAACATATAATCACTGCTCCTCATGGAACTCATCCCTAGAAGAGAGAATAATGTCACGGACATAAGATTTACTCCACTAAATTATCTAAGTAATATAGACCAATAGAAGTAGGTAAAATAAATTGATTTAATAATATCTCATAGAGGATCTTCTTAGAAGCTTCATAGACGCAAAATCACCTTTATACATGTCTATTGGTGATTGGTAGGTTAAAAACTTGGTCAACAAGCTAGCCACATAGCGCACATGTTGGTAGCTTGCGGAACAAGCCAAGTACGTGGCGCACATGTGGAAAACTTGTCATACAAGTTTGATACGTGTCTTGCAAATGAGACATGTGTATGAGGTCTTATAGAATACCGCAATGTAGTTCTTACTTAGATAGTATTTATAGATGCAAGAGTGAAGCCCTCTTCACTCTTGTCAACTCCTTTCTTGGTTCTAGTCTAGTTTCAAGAGTCTTCATGTTTCTAATCTTTGGCAATAGCCATTCCAGTTTTCTTTGAATATACATACTTTCTTATTCCCATTTTGTGATTTTTTTTAGATACAATTTCTATTAGATTATGTATTTTTTTCTAGTTCATGTCCTTGACAAAGCCCCCACAAATTTTTTCTTGTGAATTAGCTACATATATTCTAAATATTCTTATACATTTAATACCATCAATATTCTAATATTGGCCCAAATAGTTTTATATTTGTCATCCATCTTATTGTAGTTTAATGCCTGCCACATCTTTATAAACTTGTTAAATTGGTCATTTGTTATGATGATAAATTTTTTATCCACAAAGATATTTTTTTATTTATGCTAAATATAAAATAACTCTTTAGCATTTAAAAATAAGTATCAAGGTTAGTTCTTAATACTAATCGAACATTAATATTTAGTACTATTTTAAAATAATAATAATTAGAAGTGAGTAATAATATACTAGAGACAATAAGAATAATACCATCTTTTGGAATCTTATTTATTTGGCTTATAAAAGCAATTAAAAAGATTGACAAACTTTGAAGAGTACTCTTTGGCAATCTCTTTAGCAATTTTTGAAATAAAATAGAATTGTATAAGCCTGCCATTTTCATTCGATCTAACATCATGCTTTGTTTCTTTCTTCATGAAGATGTCCAACAAAGATTTGACTGGTTGCCTATCCATAAAAGTTTGTACCTTCAATTTATTTCTTTGATTGTAGATGTCTCAATACATTGCTATGCAACTAATGAAGTAGATAATTTCTACAACAATCTTTGGGGCAATATTCGCTTTTAAGAATATAGTTATCATATACTTTTGTTTGCATTCATTCTCCTTGTTATAGAATAGGTTGCAATATTATCAACTAGATTATGGGAATGGCAAGCATTTATAATGTCAAGATCCCAACCATGATTTTTTTAAATTTTTTTTGAAGGATCACTTGAAAGAAATAGTCTATTCTTACCCTAGTTATATTTCTTAATTGTTATTCTTTTATTGCATGCTTCTTGCTAGTTGCTGGTCACAAATATAGTTCATCTTTTTAATTCTCCATCTAAAGAATTATCCTTCTTTATGCATCATCCCATCAAGATTATGTATCTTTCAACTTTTGCAAAGTCTTCTACTACCTTTTGAATTTCTTTGAAGATTATATAAGAGACAAGAAGTAGAGCTTTGAGCAAAATCATGTTGTAAAAACATAGGATCTTCATCTAACATTCTAAAATACCTTCAAGCAAATTAATAATGAAAAATAGAAGCTTACAGTGATGGACTTTTATTAACATTGGTGGTTATACAAATCCATTCTCATTGTCTCCAACTCTATTAAATAAAGACAACAAAAAATGACAAATATAAATCCATAAGAGCTTTTTACAAAAATTGAAGAAAGACATAAGAACTTGCTCCTTCACCAACAAGTTAATCTAAAGCAAGTAATTGTTGCATTAGATTCTAATGTCATGGGCAAAATCTTTGATCGAACATTAATCCACACTTATGGACAATATTTTGGAAGTTCAATACATGTAGATCCTTTTGGATTTGAATTGGTAGATGGAGACAACAATCCAAAGCGCAAAAAGTGTAGAGGTTGTAACCAAGTTAATATCCACCATATCCACACATACCTTATTTATAAAGCTTCACTAACAAATATACAAAATCTAACAAATGGCAATGGTATTGGCAATGAGAGAGGAAATAAGAGCAATATAAGTAGAAATAATGGATTTAATAGATGGTATTTGTAATTGACAAGAAGAAAAAGTCTTTTTATAATTTTATATATAAAAAGTGTCAATATTGGAAACTAATGTTTTGCTAATAGTAGGGTGATGTCTTGCTTACATATTTTACAAAATATTTGTAAAAAAAATATATGTTATATGAGAATTTTAAAATTTTAATATTACAAAATATAACTATATAATTATTTTTTTGACTATTTATTATTATATTTTAATATATTATAATTATATATGATAATATAGTTTATTTTGATATATATATATATATATATATATATAATATAATAATTAAATTTTTATAATATATATATATATATATATATATATATAATAATTCTTAATTACACTAATAAAATAGGTATTGATAGAAAATATTCAAGAATTAAAACTAATCAAAAGATTTTAAATTTGATATTTTTTATAAAATAGGCAAATATTGAAAGGACTTTTATACTTAGAAGCCTACTTTGAAAGGTCATTATAAAAAAGTCTTAAAAGATCTTTTACTTGATGTAGAAAAACTCTTACATAGAAGTAATGACCTTTAAAAATAAGTAAAGTGAGAAGAGGTCATAAAATGGATCCAATAGTTTTTTATTTTTTATTTTTTATTTTCAAAATATATCAATCTACACCTTAAGTCTAAATATTTATTAATATTCATTTTTTAAAATTTATTTTTTCAATCTTGTCTTTTAGGTAGACTTATTACAAATTTTAGTAGACAACATTATTTATGCCAAGTAGGTTAAAAGAAAATTATAAGTCATCTTTTGCTCTCATAAACTCTTGGCTAATTTTTCCAAATGTAAAATCAACTAAATAAAACTTCTTGATTTCAACCAATTACACACTTTGAAAGTTGTGGCCTCTCACCTTCTCCCCTAACCATAAAAACTCCCTTCAATTTTGAGATTAGAATCCAAGTGTGCCAATTCCTTTTATCTTACTCCTATATAAATATAAATATATATAATGATGAAAGATGACCATTCTGAGGGTGTGGAGGGCAACCTGGAGGCTTCTCAATCATGGAAGCAACTAGTGGATTATTGGAAATGCAATACTAGGGGCTGCTTCATAATAATGGGGGGGATTTGAAAGCATGTGTGGCACCACATGAGGTGAAAAGGGAGGGTGGGGAAAGGGGGACAATGGTTGTGACTTGGATGACTTGGTTTTGTTGGTCCACACAAACCCAGTCCTCCTATCCCAAAGAGGGAAACCTTTTTTAATAACAATTGTCTATTTGTGGATAGCTCTTGGCACACAGGAACCCACCTAATGGTCACCACCACACAGAATGATCCCATTCTACAGTTGACATGATGGAGCACCAACCCCTTCACACACTAACCTACACTCAAAAGCGACAGTTGTTGATCATATTGGTCTAACCAAAGACTTAGATAAACATATAAACAGTATTATTACACCAACAATCACACAAAAAAAAGGAATGCGAGGAGAATCATGGGTTATCCAAGCATTAAAATAATTTAATAAATATATATATATATATATATATATATTCATTTAAGATTTTCTAATAATGATGCTGTGAACAGTGGATTTGTACTGATTACCAATAGCAGCTGAAGGATTCATGTATTCCTTCCTTTGTTCCATCCACAAGTTCAAGGGATCTACTGTAACATGGAAGAAGCTCAAGAAAGATTGCTCCACCTAAGCATCCAAGTTGCCAGATATGGCAGTTAGTCTCCTGGCACTTTGCCAATGAGGCATAGTATAAAAACAAAAATCAGCAGTGCTGCTTTTAAAAGACCACACCATTGCTTTTGTTTTCTTTATTTCTTCTTCTTTGTTAAAAAATCACATGAGAAGGTGTGTGCTGCTCAGAGTGTGCCTTAGTTCTGGAAAGCATTCTTTCCCAAATTGGCATGGAGTGCAAACAGCATTAATACCACATTCAGTCCTTTAAAATATAAAAGTGGTTTTAACTATGTCACTAATTGGCAGCAGTTGATGTGCTGTGGGCACAGTGAAGCATCTGTACTGGCTGCCACAAAAGTACATTGCTAGGCATATATATATATATACATATATATATGTGTATATATGATTTTGGTTTTTCTATCATGAGACCTGGCCCTCCACAGGTACCCCACCATAGACAGTGACATAAAAATAAAAACAGAGCCTTCCTGATGGTACCTTCAGTTGATTCCTTTGTGGAACAGTCTTTCTCTCTTACTCTGTTTGTTCTGTCTTCATCTCTTCCTGGACATTTTCCAGAGCAGGAAAATGTCGATGCCTACAGTGGTGGTGATCTGGTGAGGAGGTGGAGAAGAAGATTTTTGGGTGGAATGATGAATGGCCAAGCTATGTGGAGAATTTAATTCATATATTATGGTGGTAGCATACACCTAGAAGTAATAGGACACATGTCGAATTGGTAGTAGCCAGAGGTGGACAAGGGCAATGATACCCGGGGTGAGGTTTTATATATATATATATATATATATATACACACACACACACACACACTCTCAGAGAGATATACATATATATATATAGATGTAGATATAAAAATAATGTGGTGTGATTATAATGTGAGTGGGGGCTCTACTGGTGTTGAATTTAGGAGGACAAAGGGTAAATGGGGCCCAGAGAGATGATGCAGAAAAGGTCAGTCTGGCAGAGGGTGGTGATTGGAGGCAGAGAGTTGAATAATTGATGGGTGGGAGGCAGGGAAGCCAATCTGGCCCTCCTCCTCCTGCTCCTCCTCTGCTGCTGCTGCTGCTGCTGCTGTTTTGGAACCCTCTCTTCAATGTAATGTGTGGGGGACTTGGTACTGGCACACAACAAGGAAGAAAGGAAGGAAGGAAGGAAGGGCACTTACAGTCTATCACTCCCTCCAGCCCAGTCACTCAGTCACACACTGTCTCACCCTCCCTCCCACTCAGTGTCACTCACTCAGTCTCATTCCATCTCTCTCACTGTCATTCACTCACTCACTCACTCACTCATGGTGCCAGATGGGTTGCTAAAATGCAAGCCTGGCCTTGTCATGACAGCCTCAGAATTGCCTCATGACAACTTCTCTGTTTCCCTCTTTTACAAGTATCCACTCATCCCTTCTCTTGCTTCGCACAAGTGTAAATTCCCACTTCTTCACAAATTTGTTGCAGTTCACTTGTGTGCACCAGTTTACTCTTTCTTTATAACTCCAAAAACAATTTCACAAAACAAGGTAAGAAACAATTGTTCAACAAGTGCTCCATCTATTACTAGGACTGAGGTTTATATGAAAATGGGAGAGGACTGGAAGGGGAGAGAATTGGAATTGCAACCATTTTAGGCTCCTGAAGCAACCTTTTTTCCAAAAGAAAAGAAAAAGGTATAGTCACATTCTTGTTTTTATCTTTGTGAGCAATTGGATAGATGGATGATAATGATGATGATGATGATGATAATGATGTGGTACCTGTGGAGGGCCAAAGATGATGATGGTGATGATGATGGTGATGATGATGATGATAATGATGCCCTCATCCCCATCATCCATCAAACCCATCCAATCGGTCATTTATCCCATCTCGAAGGATTGGTGAAGCAGACTAGGGGGAACTGAAGTATCTGAGATGGATGAATATTTGTATGGGTGAATGGATGACTATACCGAATGTAAGGATGGATGTATATGGAGGATGAATGAGCCCAGCAGGAACAGGAAAAGGGGAGTAAAACTTTCTCTTGCTTATTTTCTTTCGACAAGGGTACTACGATTCAATAGTTGGGTATTTGAACTAAAATTAAGTTGTTTTTCATTGTTAGATGTAATTGTATTACCCTTCAGACTGTTATTTAACAATCAATTGTGTATGGGCTTGTTGAATTATTGGCTTAGTAGTAATTCAAAGAAGAATTTGATTACTGCTGTAAGTGATATATTATCTGCTATATTTATTGATCAAACTTCAATGAACTAAAGTACATAACATAGAAAAATGACAATCATTTGAGGCCTTCAACACAATGATGTCAAACCTTATTAGGATCATATCTTGTACACGTTGCCTCCAATTTAAACCGACAGTATTCATTATACATTATCCACTTTCAGATGGCGACTTTTTAGAAAGCAAATTAAAATAAGTTAAACGAAATTCCGAAATCTAAGTGTACATGAGTCTGAGAGTCAATATGTAGGTATAAACTTCGTATTGGTAATAAATCAACTTTTAAGCGCAGCTTAAACATTCGGTGGAGACGTACAAACTTCTTACCAAAGCATAAATTGAAAAATTTGTCCTGATTCCTGCTTTATTATGACCAATTACAGAGCATTGATTGTAATAAGAAAAATTACCATATCCTCAGATCTAATCCCATAATCCATAGATAGAACATTCGCCGAGTGAACTACAGAAGAAATTGAAATATCTCGGTATCATTATAATCTACACAAGAAACTCTTGGTCGTTGCATCTTGTAACCATCTTCACGACAACATAACCTACAAAATTGATTTTCTACGACTGCCATGGATCCTTCTCCGCGATGACTTCCGAGGCCTCGATAACCTCGGAAGGAGCCTCTGATGTTGCACTTTCCTCAGACGGTGTACTCTGCTCGACACTTTCTACTTTCTCTTCCCCTCCTTGCTTTCCAATCAAAGCCAGACCCATCATCTCATACACACGTGCTCCAAATTCGGCTGGGTTCTCTGGCTGCACATCACAAAGCCGATATTGACTCAGCCGCTGTATGAACGCAGTTTGGCTTACCACGTGAACAGACACTGATCTCAAAAAATGACAGTTCAAATAGCATAAGTGATGAACAAATCAAAGACCGACGTGAGAACTTACTGTGAAACCACTGGATAGCAGAGCAGTCTCATGAAGGAGGTTAACCATTGACTGAGCACGTGGGTTGTTAGGAGTATCTTTACACGCAACCTGCAGCAAATTTTTGAGGATCGAATCAACGATTAGAGGTGAATTTCACAAAAGCCGCAAAGGTCCGAATGTAAAGATACAACATACAAAGACATTATTCAAAGTTAGGGTTTTCTTTCTTTTAGTATTCTTCCCAAACGTACATTTAAGTCCTGAATGATGGGATGGTTGGGGTTAATTTCAAGAATACGGCGTCCCCTCATGAACTCCATTTGTGAATTGTCACCCAAAGTTTGGGCCTTCATAATCCTGAAACACAAATAACCGTACAAGAAACATCATAAACTATTCGACAGCTGCATTCTGAAGTCAAAGCGATTTCTAAAAGCGAACGGAAGCATATCCGCTTGAACCTCATCTAATCGCACATCACCCCTCAAAACTACCAGTCTAATACCTGATGTATACAATGCATACCTTCCAGAAAGTGTACCGAGTGATTGACTTGCAATGGTGTGAGTCCTAAATGCCTACATCTAGTTCTGCAGTATTCAGCGAGGATTCAAGATGGGCACTTCCGTACCTCTCCATATTGGCAGACCATCCGAACTTCCCGGAAACGAGCACACAGGGTGAGGAGCTGATTCGTTTGGAAACAGTGACCTTGGCAACCTTGTCTCCCAAGTTTTGCTTCATCCAGTCGCACAGCAATCTATACTCCTTTTCTGTCTCCTTTTCCTTTTCCTCATCAACACCTCCTGCAGTACCCGAAGCCCATGCCTCAGAAATGTAGTAGTGTAAACAGATTTAACCTAGTTAAGGAATATCGTGTTCAGCCGATAATAATTTCCAATTGAAACCATACACAAATCCGAGTGTAGCGGAATACAAACAATGAAAACTATAAAAAAACCATTACCAAGTTCAAGATCTTCTTTGCTGATATCTACAAACTTCTTGTCTTTGTATGATTGCAAGTTGGTAATAGCAACTTCATCAATGGGTTCCACCAGGAATAGAACCTGAAAGGAACCAGAACGCAAGCTCGTCAGTACAGAATTGTAGTAACATTGAAACATTTCAAACCTCCAATAAGATCCGGATTTCTGAGTCAGTGATGTAAAACTGAAACAACCAACTTGCTGGGATTCACGATGAACCCACCTCCATGTCCCTTTTAACAAGCTCTTCTAGGAATGGTGCACTTTTCGCACTCTTCAATGAGTCTGCAGCCAAGTAGTAAATTGCCTTCTGATCTTCCTTCATGCCTTCTACATATTGGTCAAGACTGATCATTTCCTCCTCTTTCTTACTGGAGTTGAATCTAAGTAATGGCGCTAATCTCTTGTGGTTAGCAGTATCTTCGATACAACCCAATTTCAAGTTCTTTCCAAAGCTCGTCCAGAACTGCTTGTAATCCTGATACAAGGAACAGCAGATATCTTCAGAACAAACGTGACATTGGAGTGATTTGAGAGACTGCAGGTCCACGACTTAATTATGCCCATTGCATTAAGCCAAATCAAATTAAACTTGCCGAATCTACTCCAAATGATCATGAGACTCTTTCCCAAATCTGAATCACATTCGCTGGTTGCAATTTACTTAAAACGATAATTCGAATACCAAAATCAACAAGATACCTCTTGCTTCTCGCGATTTGCTATTTCCTCAATCATGTCGAAGGTCTTTCTAACAAGTCGCTTCTTCATAATACGAACCTGCGTTCCAACAAACAAGCCATGTTCAGCAATAACAGATCAGAATCGAATGCAAAACCGGACATCTACTCGGGTTTAACTGACAGTTGATAAAGGTTCGGCTTGCACTTACTAGATTGGTACAGGTTCAAGTTTCTATTCGAAGTGACTAGCTCCAAAAAACCATCATTTATTTTCAGTACACCTTAAGTAACAGGGAAAAAGTTCATGAATTATACAAAGACTTACGATGCGGCTCTCTTGTAAGATTTCACGAGATACATTCAGAGGCAAGTCGTTGGAATCCACCACACCCTTAACAAAACCCAAGTATCTCGGAAACTGCAACACCATTCCGAAGCGTCAGAATCTACTGAGTATCCAAGTATCGCTTCAAATAAGCACTCGGCTTAATTAATATCGTCTTATCATCAGGAAAAAAAATGCACCACATTATTCCAGACAGTCCAAAGATTCCATAGCAATCACGAAGGTCTAATCCGATGCGATCAAAAATCAGGAGTACAATTCATGCCACATCCAATCTTGGCAGCTTACCAGCTCCCCGTCGAACTCATCTGAGATGAAAACTCTTTTCACATACAATCGAATGTTTTTGGTCTTTCCACTGACCATATCCTCCGAATTGAATGGGGCCATCCCCGGAATATATAATAAGCTTTTGAACTCAATTTCTCCCTGCCCAACACGAAAAACGCATTGATGAATATTGAATTCTTAACTGAGCAACATAAAACTTACGCCAGCAGAAAATGTCCATGTGCTAAGATCACAGAAAATTTCACTTGTCCCAACGCATGTGACAAAATTTCAACGGCACCCACGTACCTCAGTGCTGAAGTGAATGTACGCCTGGGGATCAATAAATTCCTTAAAAGTACTCTTGTAGAAGGTGTTGTAGTCCTCCTTTGATACCTCCTTCGAATTCCGCAACTGCGTCAAAATTGTCAAGATGAGTACAAAATTGAAAAAGAATAAGGCAAATGGATTGTAACAAGAGATTCAGTGACAGAGCTCATCTGGTCTCAGAAAAACAGAACTAATGCGGAGGAAGTCACACCACACAAGACTTACCCAGATAGGCTTCGTTTCATTTACAAGCTCCCAATCCATGTACTTCTCGGTTATCTTCTTCATTTTCTTCTCCTTTGGCTTGTCTTCCTCCGTGAAGTCTTCACTCTCCATATCTTCTACCTGAGTGAGGAACAAAAAAACTGTGACTTCAACTACTGTGTTCTGATCGTAGCTCACACTGTAAAGTTGAACAAAATGATACACCAGAAATAACCAATGCTGAGACACTTTCATGATATGACTTACCTCTACTTCGCGGGACTTCTCCTGCCAGGTGTAGATGGGGAAGGAGATGAACTGAGAGTAGTTCTTGACAAGATTTTCTATTCTAATGGGATCTGCATACTCAAACTTCTCATCTTCCTGCGAATCCCACACAATCCATGAGAAACAGAATCTACTAAACTAATTAACGTTTAGAGCAAGGGACAGAATCTTCAAAAAAACTACCTTCAGGTAGAGTGTGATGACCGTTCCACGAGGGACCAACTTCTCAGAATCCGTCTCCTCCCGGATAGTATATGATCCACCGTCAGCCTCTGCTTCCCAGACATACTGCTTATCGGACTTGACGCTCTTAGTTGA
The DNA here is from genome assembly GCA_036785485.1 of Physcomitrellopsis africana. Classification (NCBI taxonomy): domain Eukaryota; kingdom Viridiplantae; phylum Streptophyta; class Bryopsida; order Funariales; family Funariaceae; genus Physcomitrellopsis; species Physcomitrellopsis africana. The sequence goes on along the minus strand of JAWRVF010001643.1, from coordinate 36,190 downwards.
TACAGCAACCTTCTGAGCAACTAAAAATGCGGAGTAGAAACCCACACCAAACTGCCCAATCAGGTTGTCATTGGTGTTTTCCTTATTTTCCTGCAAAAAGTTCCAGTGTTTCAATCAGATAATGATCCAAAGAGGATTATAGATTAATACAAGTAATATTCTGCCATATCCATGCGAAGAACAAGAAATGTGGTCTAAAATACTTTTGATCCAATACAATCTTGACTGGAATAGTTATACACGGGAACTAGTGCACTACTCCAGCATAGAGAAATGTAAACTCTGCCAGATCAATTACCAACCTTCATTGCCTTCATAAACTTTGCGGTTCCACTTTGAGCAATTGTACCCAAACTATCAATAAGCTCTTCACGAGTCATGCCGATCCCGGTATCACTGTAAATAGACGAAAAGTTCACTGAGACTCATCAGTCTAACTGCAACTGACGGGAAAAACTTCCATTAAAAAATTTGCTCTTCCTAACCTAAATTCTCTTGATCAAATACCAGGTTTCTCTTACACTCTGCCATCCTACAAGCTGACCATCACCATGCACAAGACATCCAGTGAATCTACAAAAGATGTGCACTCACACAAGAGTAATAACTCCAGCATCCCTGTCAGCCTTGATGCGGATCTCCATATTGGGGTTAGGCTCCATAAGCGTTGGGTCTGTCACGCTAAGGAACCGCAACTTGTCCAAGGCATCACTCGCATTGCTGAAGCAGCAACACGGACAAGAACATTAGGTTAGCCCAACACATTAACAACGATAAATTTTAAAAAATACCCAGCGGCCTGGTGAATCACAATTCTCAGTTCCAAATTCTCCTTTTGAAATTCTGTCGGTTAATCCATAATTAAAACCCTATATTCTGCTTTTCCAAACCAACATGAGAGCCAAACTCAACACTACTACGAGGTTTATCGACTTTTATACCTAACAAGCTCCCGAAGAAAGACTTCCTTGTGACTGTAAAGGCTATTTACAATCAAATCCATCAATCGGCTGACCTGCAAGGTATCAAAAATGTTTTAGAAGAGAAACGAATATCTGGAAAGAAGTCTAAGACACCATATCTCAACTGCAGCATACTTAGATGTCGTGACTAGAAGCTTACTACGCATTTCTACGGCGCTTTACGCTCCGCAACTATCACCACAGCGTTATCTATGATTTGATAAATATTGAAAAATAGAAGAAAACAGAAGACAAATCGAACACATTCCTAACAAATACGGAAAGTCTACTAAAAATCTCATCACTAGCAAAGAAGACATTTATTTGAGCAATCATCACAAAAAACTTCATTCCTACAAGTCATGTAGTGGAGTGATCACCTCAGCTTGATATTCGTATTTCTCCACTGGAGATTCTTTCTCAGCGACCGCTGCATCGCACCTAACGCCAGTTCGACCGGAAACGGCACCAGTGGGAACCTTCGGTGCAAAGAAGACGTTGAATTCGCAAGCCCTTCCTGAGATGGAGGCGGCAGACCTCAACACGGTTCTCTGACTGGGCAGGAAAGAGGTTCTTTTCTGAGAAAGACTACCACTTGGAGAAGCTGTAACGGGTGAAGCCAAACTCTGCTTGAATGCAGACCAACACCAAACCAAAAAATTCAGAATCGTAGTGTATGAACTCTGCAATACTTACGAGTTTGGCAAAAAACAACAGCTACAAAATTGACAGCGTCGCCTAAACTTGAAACGACATTCCCCATTGCTTCAAGTCCCCAACAAATCAGAATGTGCATGAATGCCAACACTCGCCTGTTATAGATTACCAGAGTTGATTAAAACAAGAGAAGTGAAGATATTGAAATTCGACTGCCTCTGGGTCAAAACAAGTAATCAAGCAAGCCCGAATTCAAGTGCCACGCAATACGAGCAGTGCAGCAGAAAACCCACCCTATCATAGGAGGCTCGCCCGGCAGCAGGGGCAACGGCAGCAAGTCCTCGGACAGCGGCGAACGAGGCAGAGGTCGCCATTCCTATCTCTCCAAAACACCAAAACCTAAAACTAGTTTCCACGTGCACCCCGATTCTACAACAATTGCCACTCTCCAAAGTGTGTGACACGGAGTTGCTCGGCAATCCGATGAGCAGTCTCAAAGCTGAAATCTGACAATTCCGAATCCGCGATACCTTATAATGTGCAGCAATCCTGCAAAATGTGGTGCCGGAGCCAAAATTCTAGAAAACTCTTTCTGCAACTGACGACGACGATGGTGGTTAATGGATAAACCCTGGCTAAACCCGATCGCGGGCACCGCACGGGTGGCCCGTTGCTCGACCCGCGTGGATCCTCTCCCCCCTCTAGAAGATTCCGCTGCCCCCTTCCCCCACTTCTTTTCCCTGAAGCTCTGACCGCCGTTGGTTCTTGCAGATGGAAGATCGTACGCCGTAGGATTCAGGATGTCCGGCAGGAGCCACACACTGGAATTCCGATAAACCCGTCCATTCCGCACGGAATTGAGTGAGGGGAAGAGTAAGTGCGGTCAAGAGTGCTCTTCTATACCCGACCCCTTGTGAGTACACGTCAGAATCACCTATTCCCAAACACTTGGGAGCCATCCTTTGAAGCACCGCTACAAGTATACAACTTCGGTCAGTTCAGCTGCAACGACCCCCCCTCCCCATTCTTTGATGACGTCGGTGTTTGGTTCCTTTGTCTCATTGCATGGAATCTCCTTTTTGTCATATGTTCTATTTTCGTAAATTACATTTACAATGATTCATTCTTATATATGTTTTAATTTGGTATTTGGTTTTGGTGTATTATGTCAATTTCTCCTCCTACCATATATATATATATATGAACAAATTTTCACTTGTAATCTTATCTTGATTGATATCAATGTTATGAAAATTTTACTTGGCATAAGGTTAGAATAAATTCCAAAATATCAAATTATTAAAGATACAAGTTTACATTCACATATAAATGAGGAACAAAAATTTTACACTTTCTCAAGTACTTGAAAATAATTATACAATAAACTGTTTTTTAAAATAAAAAAATAAATAGTAAATAATAAAACTCATGGAATAAGTGTGATAAATAGAACGTTTGACATCTTAGGAAATCACAATATTAATAAATAAATGTAAAGATCTTTATGTAACTTCATTGTTTTGATTTTTTTTGATAGATATATCAACACTATCTACAAACTCTAGACATAACACCTTCATAAAATCTCATGCATGTAATAATAAATGTCACAAGAAGAGATTTTGAACTACTTTAGAATGCTACAGATGATTTTTACATTGTTTGGATTCCTCTAACAGCATATCTATTATTTTCTTAAATATTATTGTAAATCTCTAAGTATGTTTTTTTTGAGGATTTAAATAATGATTTTTGAAATTGTAACAAAAGTGCAAAAATCAAAAGAACATTTTAGTGTTGTTAATATTTTAATTGGTTTTTAATTATTTGGTGGCTTGTAAGCCTTTTTGTATTTTGGTGGAACTACACTATTACTTTTTTTTCTTTTTTTCTTTTTATTTTGATGTAATACATATTTTATCAATAGTTATTTCCATTCACAACCAATTTATTTATGTGTTGGATACCAGTTTGATAAACTTAATTCCATAAATTTTACAGTTTGTATTGGTTTTTTCATTATTATTATTTATATATTTTTATAATTAAACATATATTTCTTATGAATTCCATAATGATATTTAGCCAACATCTCAACAAACTGAAGAGTTACATCTCTTATATTTTTGTGTTTTTATTTTTTTTAAATTTAACTTTGTTAATTTATTAATTTATTTGTATTTCATCTAGAAAAAATCAAAGTGAAACATTTTGATAAATAATTAAAATACAACTTTTGAAAATTTTACATTTTGTATATTTTGTCAATGTAAGAAAATAATTTGTTACTATTATATGATTACAAGCATTTTTCCAAGACTCCACAACCACATTTGTAAAAAGTTATTTTGTGACATTGAAAAATAATAAAATAAGTTAAAATAAAAATTCATACATGCAACACATGAAAATATTGCATATGATTTATTTTAAATCATAAAAGTACCAACTCATTTGCACTCTTGATTTGTGCAACAAAATATTTATGACCAAATTTCAAAATAGGTCAAGCTATAATGTTAAAATCTAGTTCATTACAATGTCTAGTATATATAATTTGAAATAAATGACTTTTAAAAAAATAATTCAAATATGTTTTTTTTTGAAAACTTTGAAATTACTCAAAAGAAACAAATTGTATTTGTGGAATTCTCAACAATCTTAACAAAATCACTGCATATGCCTTGAAGAACTGCAACTTGATTTAAGTTGGTAGAAATAAATATTATTTTCAAATAAGTAAAAAAAATAAATTAATATTTAAAAATATATTAGTAAATTTCAACTTCAATTTTGAACAATGATGATGTTCTATTATAGCAATCAGATGTTAAAAAAACATCTGTTGTTATCCATATTTTATATTTTATATTTTGATTCATGCATGTATTAGAGCTTTATATATTAAAAAACACTGGTTAAAATTTGATAATGAAATTCAAAATTATGTACAAAGATGAATTGTGTGCATTAATATGACATGCAACCCTGTAGAAGAAAATCATTATATTTTAGTTCAAGACAATGCTGAGCAGTGTATAGCATACAGAAATGTGATTAAAGACGTATGACCACTAGATATAATACTTCAAAATAATGCCCAAACAAATACTCTTATTGCATTTTAAATGACATTTGATTTCAAAATATTTAAACCTCATTTTTATCCTTGATGAAAATCACATAATTTATATAAGATAAAAATATTCAAAGAACTTATCACAAAAGAACTACATAAAAAACGAAAATATATTTGATTGAGAATTCTTAGGTTTTATAAAGTTTTTACATAAGCTTTTTATTGCTTTATTTTATTATTATATATAATTTCTACAGAGAAATAAATTTTCTCATGTGTTGAACTACAAGAAATGTAAGAAATCATCAAATTGTCCAAAAAAACGCCTATTTAATACCATGATCTTACATGCAATTTTAACAAATGTTCATATATTGTTTTTGTGTTGGAGTAATGGTTGTGGTGTAAAATTTCAACACATGTACGTATATTTATATATGAACCAAATTTGGATTTATTACAAATTGAATTAAATAAAATTTAAAAGTCTAAATTAAAACAAGCTTACCTTATGTGTAATATTTTATTTTAATGATCATTGAAAATTACTAGTTTATCTATGAAAAGATCAGAACGTGTGTTTTATGAATATTAAGGGTCATCTATAAGAATTTTATGAATATAATATGATGTTATATGTACTAAAATTATTATGTTAATTTCAACACATAATTAATTTTTCTTTTATACAATTATCCAAATAATTTCGTATTTACATATTCAAATCACATGTTAATACACTCAAACAATGAAACAAACACTCCACTATTGCATAGTTTATTTGTTTTTATGATACTATTTCATAAATTTTATTTCAAGTCAGGAAAACATTTATTTTAATGATCATTCAATAAGTTGTTTAGAAAACATCACCTCAAAAGTTAAGATGTCTGTTAATGAAAAGAAAAGAAAAACTTTAATCAGATTGTTGTGGAGTGTGCCATCCTTTTACTTTGAAAAAAAAAAACATTTTTTAATTAAAAATTAAATTAGGATTCAATATGTTTAAATATTAAATTATTACATTGTTTAGAAAGTAATAGTTTCTGGACTTTATTTCTTTGAGATTTCAAAATCAATTTTTTATTTTCTTAGGGATGCAAATTCAATAATAAAAATACAGCATAAATTTCTTTATCTTGAAACTAAAAAACATATGAAAATACCAAAATGTAAAAATAATAGACCAAAAATTTGAAGCAATGTCCTTGTTGTGTAATGAATTTTAAATATTTTAATTCAATATATTTTAAACTGTTGATTATCTTTGCATATAATAATATTGAAATTTTCTTATGACATTTTTTGCTCAACCAAAGTATACATCCTTATATAATTTAATTAAAATAATAATTATATAGGATTTTAACTACAAATATATATATATATATATATATATTTTGCTTTAATTATGTTTTCAAGCTTATATTGTACTTGTACAAAGTTTGAAGTAAATCAAAGGTCATGTGAATTTTGATTATAATGTGGTGTGATTTTTTTGATATGATTATTAAATAATTTATATACTTTATATTTGTAAGATCATTAGAATACAATAAAGATGAACATTAAATTGATGATTTTTAAGGTCCAATTCAATCCTATTTGAACTTTCTAGCATAAAAATCATGACATGATAGTCTTTCAAGCAAATACTTGAGTTTTCGTGATATTGGTTGAAGTTAATGTTATAATCAAATGCAATCTAAAAATTACTTATTTTTTTGTTTATTTTTATTTTTATTTTTTTACACTTCAAGAATTGCAACAGCTTTTAAACAATAAAATCATGATATATGTACTAATAAACATTTCAGCCCATTAGTAGTAGATAACAAGACAAAATATATAGATATGGCACCTACAAGGAATTTGAGTATGAGAGGTTAATTTTAAAGGTATAAATATGCAGCATGAAGACTATTTTACATTAGAGGGAAGTTGGAAAGACATGAAAAGTGAATTATGAAGAAGGATTGGCAAGAGAGATATGACAAGAGGAGAAATTTTTGAAGATGCCAAGTGGAGATAGCAATTGTATTTTATTGACAAAGGATCAATTTAAGATTTAGGTAGATCAATTTTACTATTTTTTAAAAAAATTATTGTACTCTAATTTTTTTTTAGAAATTAAAATTTCAAATATCATGGATATTGCATTTGCTATTTTTTTTAAAGTATTGTAATCCATCAAATATACTACAAATAAAAATATAGATAAAATAAAAAGTTTGAATTGCAATTATGACTTAAATGATAGTTAAGTAAATCCATTATAAATAAATAAATAAATACATATATATATATATATATATATATATACACACAACTTTATTTATTGAATTTTTTTAAGGTATCTTCTTGTACATTTCTAATTTAGTATTTAATAAGTATGTATTGCTGCCTTTATATTAAACAAATCATATTTTAACTTAGATTTTAGTCTTTTTATGTGCCTATATTATTTAAAATCTTTAATTGGTGTATTAGGATCTATGACCAAAATGCCAAAGAGTTTCTAAGATAAATTATCTCTCTTTGTCCACGTCTTTATTAAACATATTTAAGTTTTTATTATTATTTAGTTTTGAAATCATGATATTTTTTATTCTTTTTGGGACTATTTTTTCATCTCAAGCCAAATCTTAGTCTATAATAATGATAAAAAAGAACTATATATATATATATATATATATATATATATATATATCTCTTTTGTTGTCTTTATCTTAGATAAGGACTTTTAAGTCATGAAAAATATTAATAATCATTTAAAACCAATATAATGGTAAAATTATTATAATTATTTAAAAATAATAATATATAACCAATGTAATGCTAAAATAATTAATTTTTTTAAAATAATATTACCTCTAATATATATGGTTGAATTTTGTTTTTGTTTTTGTTTTTATTTATTTTTTTATTTTTTTATTTTTGTTTGTTTGTTTGTTTTGTTTTATTTTTTATTTTTTTTTGTGTTTTATTTTTTTTTTTGTATCTATGGTGTATATGTACCAAAAATACTTGTGAGCTTTAGCTTAATTAAATTAATTACTTTTTAAAGACATTTTTTATAAAATATTCTAATAAAATAAAGATAAACTTTATCATAAGAATAAAAAAATAATACAAGACATATAGCTAGTTATAAGCAAAGATAGAACTAAACTGTAGACTATTTGCACGTTAATTTATATAAAATGTAACATATTATTTGATAAAAGCTTTTATATTAATTCCATTTTTTTTCCCCTAAAAATCAAAGTCTATTATCACATATTTTAGTATTTTATTTATATATATTTTTAAAATTAAAAATTATCTTTTTATGGGCCAATAATATTTTTATAATTAAGAAGTTAGAATTAATTAATTTGAACTAAAGATATCAAGGAGTTTAATTCTATTTTTTAATTTTAATTTTATATTTTTAAACTAATTTATTTTTTTGATACAAAAAATAAGTTACTTTTAGTGTCTAAGTTTTATTTTCAAATAGATATATTTAAGCCTGTACCACATTAATGAAGACATAATTTTTGTAAATAACAGATATTTTTTATTTATTATTTCATTTTTATGATTGATGGTAAAAATTTAAATGGTATTTAAAATTATAATAATTGCTATATATATCTTCTATATCAAATACTTAAAATTCTATATCTTTTATCAATTTACATACAATTATAAGAATGTTGAATTTTTCTTCTAATATTTGAAAGTATAATTGTTTGATCTCTTGATTGAAAATTATAATACCTCCTAATTTAGATTGTGAAATAATTAATTTTACATCTCATCAATTATAATGTTTTGTTTATCAAGTACTTTAGAATTGTTTTATAAATTACTTACATCTCTACTTAAAATATCATGGTATGTCCAAAGCCACATTAGATTAATATTACAATAGATTAGTTTATATTTTATTAGTCTACTTTGTGTTTATGGATTTTTCATCTATTTTACTATTTTTCATTTGATAGATGATTTTATATACCTAAGATTTAAGGATATAGTAGAAAAACCCTTCTTGACTTGGTATTCTTCTCAAGTCAAGTTTTGTAAATGTTTTGAAGAGCTTATTGTTAATTTTTTCTTAAAAATGGTGGTTTAGCCATTTAGTAAAGCTTAACATTTTTTACATATATTTGTATTCTTTGATTCTCCCATAGTGGAGTGAAAGATGGTTGACTTGTGCTATAATTGCTTATTTCTCACTTGACAAGAATACCTTCTTTAATTTATTATTTGAGACAATCTTAAGAAGGATTGTAATTTTTTTTTTTGTTAGTTTTATTTTTTACTTGCTTTGAGTTCAAAAAATAGCATGTCATGTGAATTCATATAGGTTTGTGAAAAATTGAGAGTATTCAAAGAATTTTTCAAGGTAATTAAAGATTGAAGTTGAAGGTGGAGGCACTAAAGTAAGATGTTAGAGCATTCTTTGGAATACCATAGCTGCAATTTTATCCACATTAAATAATTTCATCCATAATATATAATTTATTTATAAAAAGCAATTTCATCTATAGTACATTATTTCATCCATAATTAAATATCAACCTTAAAAATTTAATTTTGAAGATCTTATATATCCAAATTGAATCAAATTTGTACCTATTTAATATAAAATTTGCCAAAAAAATCCAATGGTGTAGTTAATTTGGCAATTGAATCTCATTTTTAGCCATAAATGATGGTTTTTATACACTAAATGGTATTTTTAAAAACCAGTTTTTTAAATTTTTTATAAATATTAAATATAAGAATTTAAAGAGATACTTTTTATTATCTTCTTTTGATTTTGTTACAAGAACTATTACTTATGATTATCCATCACAAGCATATGTTGGTGGCTCTAAAATATCTTTTTAAATTTTGTACTTTGTTATTAAAAAATAGATCTAATTTAGATATTTAGATTCTATTTTAGTATATTTTTAAATAGTAGATATGGTTGTTGGAGGTTTTTTGTGTTGCCTCATTTTGTATTTTACTAATTTGTACTAGGATATTGTAAGGGTGAGATTGAATTTGTAGTTGACCATACCTTTTTGTGAAGTGGTTGTTGAACTTGTAGTGACTTGGAAGTGATGATCAGTAAATTATAAAATTTGGTGGTGATTGCAAGTGTAGGTTGTCCTTTCATCCTATAGATAATTACAGGTTTGATACTTAAGATTATAATGTAGACCAAGAATCAATATTATTGATTTCACTCACCAAATTACATGGAAAGTGATCCCAATGATGATTTTGGATCAAAATTGGGTAATAATGAAGCTTTTGAATTTATTTTAGTATTAGATATCAATTGTAGGCTTTGGATTTGGAATATGGGCACATATAATAAAATAGATGACAATCCTTGCAACATGGTGTAAGATCAATTCTTTGGACATGCTGGTGGTATTTCTCTATACAACTGGAAGCTTAGATTTTAGATGTGGATGAAGGAGAAGTACTACTAGTCTCCTACTTTTAACAAGTGGAATGCCTTTGAGTTGTTGCTGTAGTATTTGGAGCATGAGGTACTCTAAATTTATGGACATTTAATAAACAATCATTTTGATGAGTTGTTTAATATAAAAATACATTAACAAACTTATATAAAGCTCATTGTAGCTCTCAAAGAGGATGTTTTGGTAAGTTTGATTTTTATTATTAACCAATGTGAAAGCTTAAGGAAGAAGATAGAGTAGCCTTTGGCAATGCCAAAGCTAAAGATGTGGTAGTACTCAAAGAAGACAACATACTATTGTGTGGTATGATTTTCAATCTGAAAATATATTGGATACCTAGCTGTTGTCATGGATATAAGATTTATTTCAATAATTATTTAGGTAGAAATAAATAAAAGTAGATTAATTTGATAATATCTTATAGAAAGATTTCCTATAAGTTTTATAGATGTGGTTTCACCTTTATACATATTTATAGGTGATTGGTACGTTAGAAACTTAGCCAATAAGTTAGCCACATATCACATATGTTGATAGCTTGTGGAACAAGTTAAATACGTGGTGTACATGTAAGAAACTTATCTTGCAAGTTTCACATGTGTCTTATAAATTGGACACGTATTGGAGGTCATATAGAACATCACCATGTAGCTCTTAGATAGATAGTATATATAGAGACAAGAGTAAAGCCTTTTTTACTCTTGTCAATGTTTTTCTTATTTTTAGTCTTATTTCAATAATTTCTAGTCTTCTTATCTTTGGCAATAGTCATTCTAGTTTTAATATTATTCCATCTTTGAATGATTTTGAATATCACAATAATATATTTTGTTCTTTTATGATTTATGTCCTTGTCCTTGTCCTTGATAGTTTTGATAAGAATGAAGGTTTATTATTCTTATTTTGTGTTTAAGAAGTAAATGAATTACCTCACTTCTATTATTGCATTTGAAGGTTATAGACTATTTACCTTTAAAATAACATTCTTTGCTTTTTAACCTTAATTTTTTCCTAAAAGAAACTAAGTCATCCTTCTTTGTAGATTTACAACTATCATAGATCTTCAAAAGCTTATCAACACTCTTAGGATAGAAATTTCATACATCACTAATACCAATCATAGAAGCACTATTCTTATATCTATAGAAGAATTTCAAAGCCTACGCTAAGAAGTTGTATAGTTGAAGGAAGCAAGTAAATTGGCCTTACAATCAAATTCAAGAAATCTTATTTTTATAAATATGAAAGAGGCAAAAATTAATATGCTTGAAAAGTTTGATGGAATGAGATCAAAATTTTGAAGTTTTTTATAACAAATTAAGCTATATCTAGAATTGCATCTTTTTCAATGTTCTAATGGATTTACTCAAGTTGAATTCATATGCGCACATTTATCTAGAAGTGCTCTTTTATAGTTTGCATCTTTGATAGAAAAAGATTCATGACTCCTTTATGATTTGAATTCATTCTTTGAAGTATTTACAGCCACATTTGGAGAAAGTAATCGAGAGAAGGTAGCAAAGATCAAGCTCTTATTTTTACTACAAGGATCTTGGTCAGCCGCAATATATACTTCAGAATTTTAAAATGTTATTTACAATGTGGAGTAGAACAATAGAGCCCTTATTAATCAATTTGATTATGGATTGAAAGATAACATCAAAGATTTGTTATTAACAATACCAAAAGCAAATTTCTTATAATAATTTATTGCTCAAGCCATTGCATGTGATAATCAATTATTTGAAAGGCATCAAGAATATAGATTGGACTAGAGAGAAATACATTAGTTAATAACAACAATTCATAAGTTTTTACAAATTTATTTGATTAAGCCAAAACCAATACAAATTGATGTGGTATATTTTAAATTTCTCATTGAATAAAAAAAGATTCAATATCTTCAAAAAGGTTTGTACTTATATTGTAGAAAAATTAAACATATTATTCAACATTGTCCAAAAAAGCAATACAATCACAAAATGAGGAGTATGGTTGCCAAAGAAGATAATATGTTAGAAAACAAGTTTTTTCAAGCTACAATAAGAACCATGTACTTGGAATCATGTACAATATCTTATAAAGGTTCTATTCTCTTCCTACATCCCTTATCTTATTTTATAATAGATGTATTTTTAAGACCTAAAAATCACAAAGTCTTTGTCTAATTAAATTTAGGAGCCTCAGCTTGTTTCATAGACAAAGATTTTGTCAAAAAATAAGAAATATTTTTAATTAAGAAAATTAAATTTGTACATGTAGAAGTCATAGATGATTATTTATTGTCTTCTAGAGATGCTATTTATGAGATTATTTCTTTAGATGTAATAACTAAGGGACATAATAGCATAATTATATTTAATATGATTAGATCTCATTTCAACATAGTTATTTTAGAATTATTGTGATTAGAAAAATATAATCCTTAAATAGATTGGACTTCTTGTAACCTTGATTTTTTTTTATAGTTTAAACTAATAATCCATTAATCAAATAGATATACATAATTCTAATACATCCAAATCCTTACTTATAGATACAAAAGCTTTCATACATATAATAAAAGAAAGATCATCTTTTGTTATATGTACCACATCCATTTCTAATATTGAAAAGACTACAAGTGGTATTCCTAGGCAATATTAAGATTTTCAAGATATTTTTGAAAAGAAAAATATAGATATTCTTTTAAAACATTGAGCTTATGATTGTTCAATCAATCTTCAAGATAGAGCTCAACTACCATTTGGACCAATCTATAATTTATCATAGAATAAATTACCTGTATTGAAAGAATATGTTGACAAGAACTTGGCTAAGAACTTTATATGCCATTCAAAGTTTTTAATAGAAGCTCCTATCTTATTTATAAAAAAAAAAGATGGATTATTACAGACATGCACAGATTGTTGAAGATTTAACAAGATTATCATAAAAAATAGATATCTTTTATTTTTGATTTTAAGACTTCTTGATTAATTTAATCAAATAAAGATCTATATAAAAATAGATCTATGAAGAGCATATTATTTGGTCTACATCAAAGAAGATGATGAATAGAAGACTATATTTTGAACTAGGTATGGGCATTTTGAATATAATATCATACATTTTGGACTTATAAATATACAAGCTACTTTTTAACATCTTATAAATAATATTTTTTATGAGTTCTTTGATAATTTTTTTATTTGATATTTAGACAATATTCTGATCTATTCTAAGAATATAGAAGAATATAAATTTTATATTTGTTGTGTGTTATAAAAATTTAGAGATGCAGAATTATATGCTAAGATAGAAAAGTGTGTATTTTATTTTATTTAAGCTGCCTTCTTAAGATACATCATTTTGAATGATGGTTTTAAGATGGATCTTAAGAAAGTCCAAAAAATCATAGACTGGAAGATTCCAAGAATAATAAAGGACATATAATGCTTTTTAGAATTTGCCAATTATTATCAAATCTTCATCAAAAAAATTTCTTAAGTTGCAACTCTACTTATACGCTTAATTTGTAAAGACAAACTCAAATAGAATAAAGAAGCAAAAGCATCATTTGAAGCTTTGAAGATAGTTTTCATTTTTGCACCATTCTTGTATTATGTTGATTTTTTTAAGGCATTTATTATAGAAACAAATGCATTAAAGTTTGCTTTTGGTGCAATATTATTATAAATAGGAGTAGATGATAAATTCCATCTAATAGCTTTCTACTCTAAGAAATTTTTAGTAGTAGAGATCAACTACAAAATTCATAATAAAGAATTTCTAGTAATTTTAGATTCTTTTCAATAATATCATCACATTTAGAAGGCGTTTTTAGTCTAATCACCATGTATGTAGATCACAAGAACCTTAAATATTTCATATCAACATGTGTATTGAATTGTCGTTAAGGTTATTAAAATATGTTTTTATTAAGATTCTAATTCATTATGTTGTAGAAAATCAAGTTACTTCAGCCAAAAAAATAATAGGATCTATCTATTATTCTTTCTAGACATTTTTATCTTACATCAAAAGAAGGAGACTCTATTAAGGATGCAAAGAAACAAGGAAAAGATCACAAAACTAGAATAATTTTAAGAACAAAGAATTGGATGGATAAAAAAAAAGAATTAGATCATTAAGAAGAACAAGAGACTAGATTGATATCAAAAAATAAGGCAACACTTCGAATTATTCCAAGACTTGTATTGGCAAGATTAAGGTGCACCTCGGTCTTGCTTCTGACTTATATTACAAGGCCTATATCATATTGAACCTTCTAAGAATATTTTAAAAGATTTTAGAAGATTGAAAAAGATTTCAAAAGATTAAGGCAAGTTCAAGAAGATTGAAGATAATTCTAGAAGATTCTAGAAGACTCTAAAAGGCTACGAGAGATTTTAAAAGATTGAAGAAGGTTTTAGAAGATTCTAGAAGATTACAGAGGATTCTTTGATATTCCAGATATAACCTTTGTTGTATCTATATCCCATCCAAGAATTTTCTCTTCATTGCAACCTTCAATTAAGAGTTGGTAGTGGAAGAATTCTTCCAATAATACTTAATTTATAATAAGTTTCTAGAAGCGATATAGAAGACGGGATGAATATGCATACTACTTAGTAGTTCAAGATGAAAACTTATTAGATTTACTTGGTGTAGAATTGTAAATGGTCCAAGTCTTTGATAGTCTAATTTTTGTGATGGTCAATTTATTTATATATTTTTTCAGAGTATCTAGATACAATCTCCTATCTTGAACTTTAATTAGTTCTTGCAATGATTGTCTACATAGTCTTTATATTGGTCTTGAGCCATTTGCAATTGGAAATTTAATTCTTCATAGATAGCTTTTAAGTAACTAACTTGATTTTCTACAACAAAACTTTCCACATCTTTCAATTTTGCTCTAGGGTGGTATCCATAGTTTGAAAAGAATGGAATTTATTTCATCAAAGAATGTTTGGAATTATTATATGCAAACTTGACCAATAGTAGGAGGTTTATCCAATCATCTTGATAATTTATACTATAATAAAGATATTTTTTAAAGATTTGATTCACTTCTTTTATTTGACCATCAATCTGAGGATGATAAGTTGATGAAAGGTTGATCTTGACCTTCAAAAGTTGAAATAGTCGTCTCCAAAAACTTCATACAAATTGTGGTCCTCAGTTCAAAATGATATCATTTGGAAGGCTATGTATTCAATAAATATTATCAATAAAAAGCTTGGTTGTTTTCTCCTTAGAAATAGTTTTATTATACAGAATGATTTATGCCATTTTGATAAGACAATCTACTACTACAAAAATTGACTCTTTTCTATTTGAAATTAGGAGGTCTGTAATGGCGTCCATAGATAATGATTGCTATGGGCCTTTAGGAACTAGAAGTGGTTAGAGAAGTCCATATGATTGGTGTCTTGGGACTTTTGCTTGGACACAAATTTTTCATGATTAGATGAATTTTTCCACCAATTTCCACATTTGAGGCCATCAATAGTCTCTTGATATTAATTCCAAGGTCTTATTGAAGCCAAAATGTCTAGCTACTCGAAGGTCATATTGTGCTTGAAAAATTTGAAGTCTTGTAGGACTTGGAAAAACATACAAGAGATCCTTGAAATATAACAATCCATCTTCAAACTTGAAATTATTATTTTCTTCGGCATGTGTATTTTTTAGATGTTGCTGAATGTTCTCTACAAATAGATTTGTCTTCATTACTCTTTGGATTTCCATTGTCATGTTTTAACATGTTTATATAGTGAAAAGTATGAATAAGAATAATTTCTACTTAATACTTGACTATCTTAGTTCAATAGGAACTTAATATATTTAAGAAAAGATTTATGAAAGTCTCTTAGATTATTTTCTTGTTTTAATAGCTAATAGATAAAAGTTAGTTAGTGGATTTTCCTTCTAGGTTGTACAAACACTCTTATTGCTTTTAAAAAGCCATAAGTTAATAAAAATAGAATAGAAAAGATAAATAGTTAATATGGTTGATACTAAGATTAAATTGAAGATAGGATTAAGGTTAAAAATCCTTAAAATTAGTAGGATTGATACTCGGGGGTCGACCAGGTATGAAATAGGGTTGAAATCAGACCTCCAGCCACGAAAACAAGCACCAAGGGTAGGAGATTGGAGCATTTGGAGATCGGTGACTAGATTTAAAAAGCTAGCTTAAAGCTTATTGTAAGAATATAAGGCTTATTTTCAAAAGATTTGTGAAGACTTAGCAATTGCTATTTGAAATCAAGATTTGTATGTGAAATTATGTTTTTTATGCAATAAAATTAGAGCTAACACTTTGACTATTTTGTGCAATTGGTATGACATCCATAGTTGAAATTTTGACAGTATGTGATTGATTGAGTGTGCTAAGTTTGAGTGAAAAATTGTGGCAATCTAATGGTGCATTTGGAATTTATTCAATCTTTAGAACAAAGATGTATCAAAAGTTGGCAATTTAAGGTTGTTTGGGATTCCTACAATATCTTAAGATCTATCAATTGGATCAAAGAGAAATTTGACATAGTACTGGAAAACTTAAAAGTCAAGCTACACACCAAATTTTAATTAAAATTAATAATTATAAAAAGAGAAATTGTTACTAAGGTTTCTGCCTTAAATTTCAAGTCTGCAGCCAAGTGACATTAATACGGGATTTGGTCAATTTTTCACGATCTGTAAGTTGGATTGGATTGAAACTTTTTGAGCATACAAAAAGCTTGTATTTGCATTTTTGTGCAAAGTTTCACACTAAATTGATAGTTAGATTAAAAATTATAGCTTATTAAATTTTACTAATTGAGATTAAGACTTATATAGAGGCTCTTGGTTGCTTAATTATAATAAGTAACAAGCAATTGGAATTTTATATGAATAAAGTTATTAAAAAGAGTATTTTTAAGCACTTTGCATTGGTTTAAATACTCTTGTTATGATATTTGAATCATACATTTCGTATACGGACAAAACTTATTAAGGATTTTTGAGTGTATGTGAACTACATCTTTACCTTCCACGCAATATGAATAGATATTGTCAATGTCTTCAACTACAAATTGGATGACTTCAACATGACTAATTTTTGTTATTCCATTACAATGTCTTCTATTCTTGGTACAAGAACATGAACATTATATACGTATGGTATTAGAGAAACTATGGAAAACTGGATTGTATACTAAATTAGAAAAGTGCTCTTTCTATCAACTATCAATCAAGTTTTTAGAATATATTGCTTTTAAAAATAGAATTTTTATGGATCCAAAGAAGATACAAACTATTGTGGAGTGGAAACAACCATTATCAATTAGAGATGTACAATATTTCTTAGGATCCGTAAATTTTTATAAAATCTTCATCAAAGATTATTCCAAGATTGCAGTTCTATTAATATAACTTATAAGCAAGGAGAAATTTATTTGAGACAATAAGGCTAAAAAAGCATTCAAAAAGCTAAAAGAATCTTTTTCTTTAGCCCATATATTTGTCTATGTAGATCCAATAAAATTATTCATTCTGAAAATGGATGCTTTAAATTTTGCACTTGGATCTATATTCTCTCAAATTGGTGATGATGGTCAACTACATCTAATAGTATTTTGCTCTCAAAAAACTTCAACTGCACAGATTAATTATGAGATCCACAATAAAGAACTATTAGCAATTATTGATACTTTTGAAGAGTGGCACTATTTATTAGAGGGGGCTCAACACAAGATCATGGTATATATTAACTACAAAAACTTGGAGTATCTTATGAGTGCTCAAGTTTTGAATCACCAACAAGCACAATGGAATATGTCATTATTTCGATTTGATTTTAAAATTATATATCATCCAAAAAAACTTTCTTCTTTACAAACAAGATAGGAGCTCCTATAGGTGATTTTGAATGTCTAATAAATTTTTTGGCTAGGTTTTCATCAATATATTCTCACAAAGCTGTAAGATTTGTTTATAAGATATTATAAATTGGACCAAATAGAAGTTGAATTCCATCTTGTAATTTGATTGCACAATCATAAAGATGGTGTTTTGATAATATATCTATTTTTTTTTTTAAAATTCATCTTCAAAGTCATGGTATTGATTAAGAATATCTTGCTTCAATTGCTCAGTTGGATCTTTTATTAGAATAACATATAATACAAATACAACCTCTTTTTTTGTTGTCTATATCAATACTTTAGCTCCAAAAAATGAAATAGCACCTTGTTTCTTCTTTTGATGTTTGAATCTTAAGAAAATCTTTTGTAAATTTTAATCAATATCGAGATTATATAATTCAAATTAAGGAAGTTCAATGACAATAGGATTTGTTGGACATTGAATAATATTGAAGATAATGCGTTATAATTGATCTCCTAGTATGACTTCCAATAGTTGTGTTTCTTCAATAACATTTCTTGATGCAAGGTTTTGTCTATCAATGACTTCAACGGATGCGGGATGGATCTTCTTTACAAGTGCTAAGTTATGTTTGGTTGCAAAATTCTTATCCATAAAGCATGCTCAAGCTTCAATATCTAAAAAGACTTCAATAGAAATCTCTTGTTTTAAGATTCTTATATATATAAGAAGTATAAAATAAGATGTTGGATTCAGAGGTAGGAAGAGACATTTTTTTGGTACTTTAGATTTAGAGGTGTTCAACTGCAAGGTCCTTACTATGGCTGGACATCTTTATTTTCCAACCTCTTCAATTTTGATGTTATACCTCGTGCCTTGAATTCTCTAGACTTGTTTGGACAGCTTGTTGCCTTATGATTAGATCTTCTACAATATAAATATAATGTTACGGATATAGATTTACTCCAACAATTATCTAATTTATATAGATTGATAGAAGTAGATAAAATAAGTTAATTTGATAATATTTTATAGAAAAGCTTTCTAGAAGCTTCATAAATGTAGAATCATTTTTATACCTGTTTATAGGTAATTGATAGATTAAAAACTTTGCCAACAAGCTAGCCACGTGTCGTACATGTTGATAACTTGTAGAATAAGCTAGCCATGTGTCGCACATGTTAGTAGCTTGTAGAACAAACTAAGTACATAGTGCACATATAGAAAACTTATCTTATAAGTTAGACATGTGTCTTACAAATTAGACATGTGTTGGAGGTCTTATAGAACCCCGCCACATAATTTTTAGATAAATAGTATATATAGAGACAAGAGTGAAACCTTCTTTACTCTTGTCAATTCCTTCCTTGTTTCTAGTCTAGTTCAAAAGTCTCATGTATTTTCTAATCTTTGGCAATAGCCATTCCAATTTCTTCTTGAATATGCTTTTTTATTTTTATCTTGTTATTTTCCTTTGATATAGTTTTTACTAACTTATGCATCTATTTTAGTTCGTATCCTTGACAAATTGATTAGAATGAAGAAGACAATATAAGAGCTTTGTCTTTTCTTGATTGAGAAAGGATTACTCCTTTCTGTTGATAAGACACAAGCATATTAGAAGTTGTGGATTATCCACTTCTAAGCTGATATTGTTTCTAAAATTTTTTCTTTATTCTTTGAGTATTTTATTTTATAGTGAAAATAGATACTTTTTTTGCTTTCTATTGTGATATCATGGTAGAGCTTATTGAAATAGAGAGTGCAATGGCACAATTATAAGAACAAATGAGAGAATTAATACTTGCGCTGCATCAATTCAATGCACCATTACAAAGAACAACAAGATTAATAAGAAGTGAAGATATAGAGATGATTCGAGTTGCTTTAAGCTATACTACTTCACCTACAATTGAACACCATTCAAGCATCAAAGAACCAAAAATTAGTTTGCTGAAGAAGTTTGATGACACTAAATCTAAATTTTTAGGATTCATCAATCAAGTATAATTGGCAATTCAACTTCAATCCCAAAGCTATCCAATCCAAGGATCACAAGTCAGATTTATTAGAACACCATTGTCAAGCTCTGCTTTATCATAGTTTTCATCCTTTCTTAAATGACGTCATCCAATATTTGATAATTTGGAAGCATTCTTAGCGAGATTTTGATCTATGTATGGAAAAAATAATGCAATTCATATCACAACCAATAAGATCCGCATCTTGTGACAAGACAATTGATCAATGACATCATATACTTCACAATTCTGACAATTAGCCATTGATATCATGTGGGATGATATTGCACTTATTAGCCAATTTTTTTATAGATTACAATATGAGATAAAGAAATTGATACTCAACTTATCCGATCATCAAACATTGAGTCAAGCAATTGATTTTGCTGTAAAGTGTGACAATTAACTTTTTGAATTTTGATTTGAGAGTCGCATAAGAAAATCTCAATGTTACTATAATACAATGGCAACATCAATGTCTTTTCAATACATACATTTAGAAGTAGAAGACATGCAAATCAACGCGGTATGTTTTAAACCTCTTATTAAACAAAAAAAGACTTATCATCGTCAAGAAGGATTGTGTTTATATTGTAGAGAACCTAAGCACACTATTTAATATTGTCCAAAGAAACAACACAACTATAAAATGAGGAGTACGGCTATCAAAGAAGATAATATGTTAGAAAATGAGTTTATCTAGCTATAATAGGGATCGTGCAGCTGAAATCTTGTACAAATTCTAGTAAAAGTCCTATCCTTTCTCCAGAAGCCTCTCCTTATTTTATAATAGATGTCTAATTGAGACCTAAAAATGACAAAGCGTCTATTTTATTAGATTCAAGAGCCTTAGTGTATTTTTTAGATAAAAAATTTATTAAAAATCATAGAATATCTTCAATACAAAAAACTAAATCCATACATATAGACCTCACTCTACTAAAACTAACATAACTTTTTGCTCACAATTCCAATACAAACAAGTGAGTAGGTTCTAGAATCCTCACAACTTGAAGAACACACATCTCAATTTTTATTACAAAGGCTTCTATCTCCTTGGAGCTATCTCTTTCCAAAGTTCCTTACTCAAAAACTGCCAAAGTCTAGGTCTTGTAAGAGGGGTATATCCCCCTTTCCTTCCATATTACACTATGACACGCCTACATGGGCAGCCAAATCCTATTGGACAGGCCCTATTCACCCCATGCTCTTCTTTCTTATCCCTCACAAGGTCCATTCTATCTCAAAAATCAACAAGAAAGATAAAACAACCTTTATCTTTCTTCTAATTATAAAAGAGCCTATTCTAGGATATAAGTAAGATAGGAACAAAACAAATAGCCATCTTAATTCACTAACTAAGTGGCTATAATAAATCCTTTCCTCATAATATTTTCTAAAATAACCTCTAACACTCACACATGTAATAACAATAGATACAAGATACATAATATTTTTATACACTGCACGTAAATGCACCATGACACCGCCTCCTATAGAAGTGGACAACAATGAAGAATTTGAGGTAGAAGAGATTTTAGGTTGAAGACAATGCTAAAATTGATTGGAATATCTTGTACATTGGCATAGATATAATATTAGTGATCACACATGAAAGCCATCCATGAATCTAGTAAACGCATCAACAAAAGTCAATGCGTTTCATCGATGACATCCATCAAAATCAAGATAAAGAGTCAAGAAAATCTTTGCTATAAACAAAACAAGTTCTATAGATGTTTCACTTTATCTTGTATCATTATTTGCTATTTCGTTGAATTTGATTATGCTAAAGAGATAGATGATGAACAACCAGCAACTTCAGCTCAAAAACCATTATTTGTTGACTTATCAAACAAGACATTACAACTATCACAACCTTCAAAATAATAGAATAGAGATGAAGACCCTCATGAATGACATGTTCTTCCTTAGATTGATAGGAAAATACAACGTGTTTGATATCATGACCTTGGAAGAGACTCTTGATGTTTGGTGATACTTTTAGAAGTAGGATCTATTCTTGATAGTATTCCAAATATTTCCTTTGAAAGAAGTTATGAAGGCATCAATAACAATCAAATATCAGGGTGGTCTTCTTGTCCTAATATGAGATACTATCAATGGCTGAAAGGAATTATTAACTATCTTCAAAGGGAACAAAGATTAGAGTATGTGGCAAGCACAATTCAATGTACCTCAAACTTCTTTAATATGTTATCACTGTTCCTCGTGGAACTTGTCTTTAGAAGGGGGGATAATATCATAAATATAAGATTTATTCCAATAATTATCTAATTAATATGGATTGATAGAAGTAAATAAAATAAATTAATTTAAAAATATTTGATATAAAAGCTTCTTAGAAGCTTCATAAATGCAGAATCACCTTTATACATGTTTATAGATAATTGGTAGGTTGGAAATTCGGCCAACAAGCTAGCTATGTATCGCTCATATTAGTAGCTTGTAGAACAAGCTGGCCATGTATTATACATATTGGTAGCTTATGGAACAAGCTAAATATGTGGCGCTGTCGTGTTGTGATACGATTATATGGTGAAACTATGACTAAAAATGATTTTTCAATTAATATTCTATTATCTTAGTTCAATAAGAATTCAACATATTTTAACAAGGTTTTTATGAAAGCCTCTTAATTTATTTTCTTCACTGAATAGCTAATAGATAAGAATTAGTTAGTAATTTTATCTTCTAGGCTGTAGTAATTCTTTTATTGTCTTAGAAAGGCCATAAACTGGTAAAAATATGATAAATAAGATAAATTACTAGTATGATTAATATTAGGATTAAGTCAAGGGTAGGATCAGGCTATAAAATCCCTAGGATAAGTTAGATTGATACCTGGGGGTTGGCCATTTGTAGGACAAGATTGAAATCAAACCTTTGGCTACTAAAACGGCCGCCTATGACAAAATACAGGGGATTTTGCAGATCGAGTTTTTAAATTAGATAGCTAGCTTGAAGCTTCTTGTAGAACCATTAAGCTTATTGCCATAGGATTTTGGATGACTTTGCAATCATTATTCAAATTCAATGTTTATATTGGTGTTTTGGGTATTATATAAGACAATGATGGCTTGCATTCTTGAGTGATTTGTACAATCTGTATAGCATCTATAGTTCAAAGTTTGATATTGTTTGGATTATTGGATGTGCTAAATATATACAAAATTTTGTATTATTCTAATGATGCAATTGGAAGATATTTGGGCTTTGATACAAAGGAATGTCGAAAGTTGGTAGTTTAGAGTTGGATAGGATTTCTATTATAACTAAAAATCTACAAATTGGATCAATGTAAATTTTGGCACAGTGATAGAAGACTTAAAGATCAAGCTATAAACCAAGTTTAAGCTGAAGTCAATAGTTGAAGAAGGAAGAATCACCACTGGAATTTCTGCATCAATTTTCAAGTTGGTAGCCAAGTGTCATCAATGCGGTTTTTGGGCATTTTCTTGCAATCTGTAGGTCGAGTTGAGCTGAATTTTTTTAAGCATATAGAAGGCTTATATTTATATTTGTCTGCAAAATTTCACACTATGTGGACGATTAAATTAAAAGTTATAGCTTGTTAAAACTCATTAATTAGGGTTAGGATTTGCAAAGAAAAATAAAAATTACTTAATTATAAAAGAAAAGAGGCAATTGCAGTATATGCATGGTTGATGTTATCAAGAGGAGTATTTTTAAATACTTTTGAATTTAAATTTGAATTATATTCTTTATATATATAGATGAAATCTATTAAAATTTCTTGATTATTTGTAAACACAACTTTACCTTCTACAGCCAGGTGCCCGGTGCATTCCCGAACAAGACAACACGTAATATGACAATGCACATGTAGAAAACTTGTCTTACAAGTTTAACATGTGTCTTGCAAATTAGACACGTATTGGAGGTCCTATAAAATACTGCCACGTAGTTATTAAATAAATAGTATATATAGAGACAAGAATGAAGCTTTTTTCACTCTTATCAATTCTTTTCTTACTTCTAGTCTAGTTCAAGATTCTCATGTATTTTCTAGTCTTTGGTAATAGCCATTCCAATTTCTTCTTGAATATACATACTTCTTTAATTCTATTTTGTTATTTTCCTTTGACATAATTTTTACTAACTTATATATTTGTTTTAGTTCATGTCCTTGACACATAGATTTTCTTGCCAATGTCTAATCTTTTTTAGTTTTGTTATTAGATTGAATTGAATTATATCAATCTTCATAGATTCAGGATATGTTAATGGCTTCTCCGATACTCTTGAGGATGTAGCAGATGTACCTTGATAGGTATTGCTAAAAATTCATCACAATTTTTGTCGTAATTCAAATAGGCAATTGTTACAAGTAATAGCTTGAGATATGAGTTCTTCTTAATTTTCCACTCTTGGCATTATAATCAATAAATTCTTCACATTGTCTTTTACGCCATAATGGAATTGAGTCATAAAAGCATTATTATTCCAATCAAGTACACAAGTAAGTTGTTAAAATTTTGTGACATAAATTGCTACTAAATGTTGTGCTTGTCATAGGTTTTGAATCTTCCTTTTTGCCACCTTCTCCTGATCATTATCTCCAAATACAATAATAAATCTTTCCATAAAAATCTCCAAATTATATAAGATTGGAGAATTCTTTTTTAATAGTAGAATAAACCATAATCGAGCATTTTTTGATGAAAAAGTGTTTATAAAAGCAACTTAAGTGAACCTATCTAAATAATGAAAAGGATATAGTCATAAGAAAAGTGATACTTGTTGTACAAACCTTTGAAAGTTGGATCTCATTCTATCAAATTTATCAGACATGCTAGCCTTTGGTTCTTTTATGACAATCCATGGAGCTTTTAGAGAGGTTACGTACATAGCTTGTCTTCTACCTACTTCCCTCAATCGTATAATCTCTTATTGCAAACTATGAATCTCTCGCTTAGTTTCTTTAGATACTTATTCTATCTGCAATTTTTTTGGGTTATAAAAGAATGCCATTTCTTCTTATACAATATCCAAAAGAGCTCAAAGATCTGCAAGAATTGCCACTCTATTCACTGTTTGTGAAGATGCATCTCTTATAACTTGATCTACTTCCATATTAACAAAGAAAAAATCAATAGGCCATTAGTGTAGTATTTTCTATACTAAAAAAAAATATTTCTAAATAATATTAATTTAGAAGAGAGTAATCCGTAACTTCTAAAATATAATGATATATCCTAGGAAAGGGATAATCCGCTATTTTTAAAAAAAAGATCAAATTGCAACAAGTAAGCATATCAATCTAGAAGGGAGTAATTTGCATTCTTCTAAAATGCAATAGTATCTTGAAAAAGAGGGATAATCATATCAGAGATCAAAGCTCTGATATGATTACTTAGGTAGTTTTGTCAAATTTTGAAGGATGCAAGATAGCAAGTTAACAAAAAAACAAGGAAAAGTTCATAGAACAAGAATAATTTCAAGAACAAAGAATTGGATGGATAAAAACAAAAAATTAGATCATTGATAAGAATAAAAGACTAGATTGATATTAAGAAATAATGTAACACTTTGAATTGTTCCAAGACTTGTATTGGCAAGATTGAGATGCACCTCCATTTTACTTCTTATTTATATTACAAGGCCTATATCTTATTGAATCTTCTAAGAATATCTTAGAAGATTTTAAAAAATTGAGAAAGATTTTAGAAGACTAAGGCAAGTTTAAAAAGACTATAGCAAGTTTAAGAAGACTAAAAAAGATTCTAGAAGAATTTAGAAGGCTACGGGAGGTTCTAGAAGATTTTAGAAGACTAAAGAAGGTCCTAGAAGGTTATAAAAAAGATTTTAAAAAACTATAGAAGATTCTAAAGAATTACAAAAGATTCTAAAAGACTACGGAAAGTTCTAAAATGTAGTGACTCAAAGTATATCCATGACACTGCTCTTAAATTTCAAGCATTGACTCCAACTCTCAATATCTCTTTTATCTTAATTTAAAATTCATTGAGCCATATATAATAAATATAGCCAAAAAGTGTTCTTTCCAACCTCAATTGCTCATCCTTTATTATTTTTTGTATAAATGAATTATATCCAAAAGAATGATAATAGGTACAATTTCAACTCCTTAACTTTTGTTACGGACATATTTTAAGTTACTACTTTCTAAAACTTTCCATAGTCTTCTACAAACTTTCATAGCTTTCTAAAATCTTCTAAAATCTTCTAAAACCTTCTTTAGCCTTCTAAAAATCTTCTATAGTCTTTGAGAACCTT
This sequence comes from Physcomitrellopsis africana, assembly GCA_036785485.1. NCBI lineage: Eukaryota > Viridiplantae > Streptophyta > Bryopsida > Funariales > Funariaceae > Physcomitrellopsis > Physcomitrellopsis africana. Next base: position 9,858 of record JAWRVF010001643.1, on the reverse strand, counting down.
TTAAAATCTTTTTCAATCTTCTAAAATCTCTCGTAGATTTTTTAGAGTCTTCCAAAATCTTCCTTAGGCTTCTAAAATTTTCTAAGATATTCTTATACGGTCTAATAGAACATAGGCCTTGTAGTATAAATAAGAAGTAAGACCAAGGTACATCTCAATCTTGCTAACGCAAGTCTTGGAGCAATTCAAAGTGTTGTCTTATTTGTGATATCAATGTAGTCTCTTATTCTTGATCTAATTCTTATTCTTGTCCATCCAATTCTTTGTTCTTAAAATTATTTTAGGTTTGAAATCTTCACCTTGTTTTTTTGCTAATCTGCTATCTTGTATCCCTGATAGTTTGGCAAGATTGTTTACATAATCATATCAAAGCTTTGATGTCTTGATAGAGAGCGGACTACCGCTCTTGAAGATACTATTGCATTCTAGAGGAGTGCGGACTACCTCCTTCTAGACTGATATGCTTACTTGTTGCAGTTGATCATTCTTTGAAAAGAGTGGATTACCCCTTTTCTAAGATATATCACTATATCTTAGAGGTTGCGGATTACCTTCCTCTAAATTAACTATTTAAAAATATTTTTTTTAGTATAGAAAATACTACACTAACAGCTTATTGATTTTTTCTTTGTCAATATGGAAATAGATTAGGTTAATGGAGGTGCATCCTCACAAACAGAGAATAAAGTGGCAACTCTTGCAGATCTTTGAGCTCTTTTGGATACTATATGAGAAGAAATGACATTCTTTTACAACCCAAAAAAAGAACTATAAATAGAATAAGTATCTAGAGAAGCTAAGCAAGAGATTCATAATTTGCAATAAGAGATTATTTCATTGAGAGAAGCAGGTGGTAAATAAGCTTTGGACATAACTCCTCTAGAAGCTCCAAAGGTTGTCATAAAGGAATCAAAAGTTAGTATGCTTGATAAATTTGATGGAAGAAGATCCAATTTTTGAAGGTTTGTATAATAAGTACGACTTTATTTATAACTATATCCTTCTCGTTATCTAGATGGGTTCACTCAAGTCGCTTTTGTGGGCACCTTTTTATCAAGAAGTGCTCGATTATAGTTTGTTCTATTGTTGAAAAAGAATTCTATAATCTTATATAATTTGGAGGCTTTTATAAAAAGATTTATTATTATATTTGGAGATAGTGATCAAGAAAGGGTGGCTGAAAGGAAGATTCAAAATCTACGACAAGGACAATGTTCAACTGCGATTTATGCTACAAAATTTTAACAACTTATTTGTAATCTTGATTGGAATGATAAGGCTTTTATGACTCAATTTTGTTATGGCCTAAAGGATGATGTAAAGAATCTATTGATCATAATGTTAAGAGCTGAAAGCTTAGAAGAACTCATAACTCAAGTGATTACTTGTGACAATTGCCTATTTGAGTTACGATAAGAAAGGCAATCAATTTTTAGCAATACCTATTAAGGTACGTCTGCTACATCTTTAAGAATATTAGAGAAGCTATTAACATATCATGTACCTATCCAGATTGATACAACTCAATTCAAGCCATTAACACCAACAAAAAAAAATTAGATAACGGCAAGAAAATCTATATTGATATTGTAGAAGATCCAATCACAAGGCAATAAATTGTTCAAATAAGTCTAGAGAATTCAAGACACGAGGTATAATATCTAAATTGGAAAGGTTAAAAAACAAAGACGTCCAGCCATAGTAGAGACTTTGTGGTTGGACCAAGTCTAAATCTAAAGCACCAAAAAAAGATCTCTTCCTACCTTCAGATCCAACATCTTGTTTTATACTTTATGTATATATAAGAACTCTAAAACAAGAGATTTTTGCTAAAGTCTTTTTAGATACTAAAGGCTTAGCATGCTTTATGGATAAAGATTTTGCAACCAAGCATAATCTAGTACTTATAAAGAAGACCCATCCTACACCTATTAAAGTCATTGATGGACAAAACCTTGCATCAAAAGATGTTATCAAAGAAATCCAACGATTGGAAGTGATACTAGGAGATCAAGTATCACAAATTATTTTCAACATCATTCGATGTTTGACAAATCCTATTGTCATTGGACCTTCTTGATTTGAGCTATATAATCTTGGATGATATCTTGATCTTTTCTGAGAACAAATAAGAACACAAACATCATATACATAAGGTATTGAAGAAACTACAAGAAAATGGATTGTATGCCAAATTAGAGAAGTGCTCTTTCTATCAACAATTAGTTGAGTTTTTGGGATATATTGCTTCTAAAAATGGGATTTCCATGGATTCAAAGAAGATACAAATTATCATAAAGTAGAAACAACCATCATCAATTAGAGATGTACAATGTTTCTTGAAATTTGTAAATTTTTATAGAATCTTCATCAAAGACTATTCTAAGATTACAGCTCCATTAACGCAACTCACAAATAAGGATAAATTTTTTTGGGATGACAAGGCTAAAGAAGCATTTAAAAAGCTAAAAGAATCTCTTACTTCAATCTCTATATTTGTCCATGTAGATTCAACAAAACCATTTATTTTGGAAATAGATGCCTCAAATTTTGCACTTGGATTTGTACTCTCTCAAACTGGTGATGATGGTTAATTACACCCACTAGCATTTTGCTCTCAAAAATTTTCAGTTGTAGAGATCAATTACAAGATCTATTACAAAGAACTATTGGCAATTGTTGATGCTTTTGAAGAGTGGCACCATTTGCTAGAGGGGGCTCAATATAAGATCATGGTATATACCGACCATAAAAATTTGGAATATTTTATGAGTGTTCAAGTTTTGAATTGCAGACAAGCATGATGGAATATGTTATTATCTTGATTTGACTTTGTAATTATATATTGTGCAAGAAAACTTCAAGAAAAATCAGATGTCATTTGTCAATGATCATATTTTGCACTGTCATATTACATGTTGTTTGGTTTGGGAATGCATTGGACACTTGGTTGTGAAATGTAAGATTGTGTTTATAAAAATACAATAAATCTCAATAGGTTTTACTCCATATAAGAAGAACACAATCCAAATTTTAATACAAAAGTGTTTAAACTTGATATAAAGTACTCAAAAATACTCTTATTAGTAATTTGAACCACACATAATTCTAATTGTTTTGTTACCTTCACAATAAAGCAACTGAGATTTTCTTCACAAGTCTTAATCCTAGTTAGTGAGCTTTAGAAAGCTATAACTCCTAATCTAATTATCCACTTGATACAAAAATTTTTATACAAACACAACTGTAAGTTATCTACATGCTTAAAAATTTTCAGCCCAATTCAACTTACAAATTATAAGATAATGCCAAAATTTTGCACTACTGTCTCTCAGTCTCTTACTCAAAGTTTGATGCAGATATGCCAGCAACAACTTCTCCTTCTTCAACTATTAACTCTAGCTCAAACTTGACATATAGCTTGGTCTTTGTGTCTTTTAATACTGTGCCAATTTTCACCTTGTTTTGATTGATAGATCTCTAGATATTATAAAATCCCTAAAGAACTTCAAACTGTCAACTTCCGGTATCTTGTTGAACTAATAGGCAAATATCTCCCAGCCGCACTATTAGATTGTTATAAGATTTCTTCTACTCTTAGCTCATCTAATCAACCAAACACTATTTAATTTGCAACTATAGATGTTGCACCAATAGCACGAAGCAATGAAAAGTGCTAGCTCTAACTTTCTTACATAAAATCCAAATTGTCAATACAAATCCTAACTTTGAATAATCATTGCTCCATCCACACAAATCCTATGAAAGAAAACTTTTTGCCTCTAGAATGAGCTCAAAATCTTCTTTCAAATCCTACTCATTGATCTCTAAATGTCTCAACCCCTACCTTTGGTGGTCATTTTCGTGGCTAGAAGTGTGTTATAGACCCTGTTTCATACCCGGTCATCCCTTGGAAATTAATCCAACTTATTTTCAAGATATTTAAACTTAATGCTATCCTCAATTTAACCTTGATATCTACCATATTAATTTTTTATCTCTTTTATTCTATTTTTATTGACTTCTGACTTTTTTAAAAGCCGTGAAATGATTTCTACAACCTAGAGGAAAATTTTAATAATGAACTTTTATCTATTAGCTTGTCAAGGACATACTTGTTAGAACCTTTTAGAACATTCTAGAAATTTCTTAGAACTCTCTAAAACCTTCTAGAGCCTTTTAGAAGCTTTTTAATTAATAGAAGTTACTTGAGAAGCTCCCTAGTTGGTGGAAGCTGCTTGAGAAGCTTCCTAATTGGTGGAAGTTGCTTGAGATTCCTTGGAAGAAGCTCGCTGGAAGAGGCGTAAGCTTCCTAGATAGGATATATATTGGTGTCAGTGAAGAGTTCTTGGTCCGACAACCATCTCTTGGAGCTACAAGCTCACTCTCTCGTGTTGTTTTTGTATTCATTGATTAATCCAGTTCTTGCCAGTTCTTCTTGAAATTTCTTGTTTAGACTTCAAGTCTATATTCTATGTCCGTGATATTAATCCAGTTCCTGCCAATTCTTCTTGAACTTCTTGTTTAGACTTCAAGTCTATATTTTGTATCCGTGACAGTTTGTCGAGACTACTCTCACCTTGGATATCAAAGCTAGTTCCTTCTTGTTGGAGTGTGGATTACCCCTCTTCTTGAAGGTACACTAGTATTTTAGAGATTGCGGATTACCCTCCTCTAAACTGATATCTTTTTGTCATAATATTGGAATCTTATTCTTCTTGGAGAGAGTGGATTATCCCTCTTCTTGAAGGTCTTAAGGCGTTTTAGAGGTTACGGAGTACCCTCTTCTAAACCAATATTTCCTCCTTGTAGAAACAATTACTTCCTTTCTCTTAGAATGGTTGGAGGTCAAGACATTAATATGAGTGAAAGTTTGGAGTCCAAGATGGACGCCATTATGAATGCTCTTGCTACGTTATTACAGAGAACTATAGTGATGGAAGGAGTCTTTGTAAGACTTCATAATGATGGAGCATCCGGAATAGCACAATCTGGGCTTCATCAGCCTCGAGCTTCTGCACCAAAAAAAATAACTTTACCTGTGGTTCAACAAGAACCATTACTTCCACAATGAAAGGAACATCGTAATAGCCTTTCAGATAAGTTTAATGGCACACGCTCCAAGTTTCAAGGTTTCATCAATCAAATCAAATTAATAACAGCTCTACAACTCGAACGTTATCCGACGGAGGAATCACGCGTTGGATTGGTTAGAACTTTGCTTACGGGACAAGCTCTATCGTGGTTTTCTCCGCTATTTGAAAAAAGATCATCGATTTTGAATAACTTTGACACTTTTTTGGAGGCATTTGCTGAAGCATTTGGCGAACATGTGTGAGCTCGTGGGCTATAATTGATCAATATGACAAGGGCTCGCTTTGTATGTCTCATCGCATCGAATTTGAGCGGTTAATGCAACGTCAAGCTGAAGAAGCATTGATGAGCCAATTCTATTGGGGTCTAAGGGACGACGTGAAGGATTTGTTGTTATCTCTTCTTGATCCACGAACGCTCAACAAAGCCATTAGCCAAGCTGTAAAGTGTGATAACCGCCTATTTCAACGTCGCCAAGACCAACGCTCCAGACAATATACAAGTCATCACGGCGCAATTATATCGACAAGTAGCCTAAATTCACAAGTGGAGACAGAAGACATGCAGATTGATGCGGTACATGTCAAATCCCTTACTCCAGAAGAAAAGAAGCAACGTATGGAGAAAGGTTTGTACTTTTATTGCGGTGGAGAAGGCCATAGAGCTGGAAACTGTCCGAAGAAGCAAAATGGATGCAGCATCAAGAATAGAGGTGCGTTTGTTCAGGAAAACGAGGATGCCCAGCCACAATAGGAACCGTGCGGCTGGACAAATCAAAACCAGGTTCCTCTCTTTCTACTCAACCTGCCCGTTGTTTTACAATTCCTTTATCTTTTGGTCCTCAAAAATTAAAAATCTTAGCCTTATTAGATTTAGGAGCATCTGCTTGTTTCTTAGACCAAGAATTTGCTAAGCGTCACAAAATTCTCCTAGTACAAAAATTCAAACCTGTTCACGTAGAAGTAATAGATGGACGACCTTTATTATCTGGTAGTGTCACCCATGAATCAGAACCTATAGAAGTGACGTTTAAAGACCACAGTAGTTATATTATTTTCAACATTATTAGCACCCCGTCAAATCCTATTATTCTTGGTCTTTCTTGGTTGGAAAAATATAATCCATCCATAGATTGGAGGTTGCGGAGGATAACATTTCCCATAGAACAACCTGAGGACAAGCCTGGAAGAAGACCCCAAACCAAAAAATCCTTGTTCATTGGAGCAAGAACGTTTGTAAGATCATGTAAGGAAGGCACACCATTGGTCATTTATGTGGCTCCAATTAGTGGAGAGCAGATTTCAACAACAAGAATATTGAAATAATACAAGGATTTTCAAGACGTGTTCCAAAAGAAGAATGTTGACATGCTACCAGAACATTGACCATATGATTGTGCCATAGAATTGCAAGAAGGAGCACAACCGCCTTTTGGCCCAATCTACAACCTATCGCAGATGGAGTTGGCTGAGTTGCGGAAATACATTGACAAGAACCTAGCCAAGAACTTCATTTGTCATTCAAAATTGCCAATTGGGGCACCAATCTTATTAGTGAAGAAAAAAGATGGCTCACTACAGATGTGCGTGGACTATCGAGGTCTCAACAAGGTGACAAAGAAGAATTGCTATCCATTATCTTTGATCTCTAGTCTTCTGGAACAACTTGGACGTGCAAAGATCTTTACAAAGATTGATCTAAGGGGAGCTTACAACCTTGTGTGAATCAAAGAAGGAAACGAATGGAAGACAGCTTTTTATACAAGGTATGGTCATTTTGAATATAATGTCATGCCATTTGGTCTTACTAATGCTCCGGCGATTTTTCAACACATGATAAACGATATTTTTCAAGAATATCTAAACGATTTTGTTGTCATTTATCTGGATGATATCTTGATATTTTTTGAGAATGAAGAAGAGCATAAGAAGTACGTTCATTTGATACTCAAAAAACTATGTTAGCGAGGACTCTATGCCAAGTTGGAGAAGTGCTTATTTCACCAAATTGAGATGGAGTTATTAGGATTTGTTGCAACTACGGAAGGCTTGAAGATGGATCCCAAGAAGGTGGAAGCAATTGTGTCCTGGGAAGTTCCAAAGACGGTTAGAGACGTACAATGTTTTCTCAGCTTTGCTAACTTCTATCGGATCTTCATCAAGAATTATTCTGAAGTTGCTGCTCCATTCACTCAATTAACATGTAAGGATAAGCTAAAATGGGGATCTCTAGCGGAAAAAGCATTTCAAAATCTTAAAATGGCATTTACTACGGCTCCAATCTTGGTACATCCAAACTTTGCAAAGGCTTTCTATTTGGAAACCGATGCTTTGGATTTTGCTTTAGGAGCCGTACTTTCACAGATGGGCATCGATTAAAACACCATCCGATTGCATTATTCACAAAGTTTTATAATTTTGAGATCAACTCTGAGATTCGTAGTAAGGCTCGCGCTATAGTGGATTCTTTTCAAGAGTGGCGTCGCTTCTTTGAAGGAGCTGCGCATCGATGGTATATATCTGGATCGCAGGAGTGGATATTCGTATACTTTTCCGGGTTAGCGTAAATTATTTCGATGGAATATGTCGCTATATAGATTTGACTTCGTTATTACTTATCGGCCTAGAAAGCAGCAAAGATTATCCGATGCCTTATCAAGAAGATCATATCTTGCGCCGAAGATTGGAGAAGCAGCGCTTGATCAACAGTGTACGACATTATTAAAGCCAGAGCAATTCAGGATTTGTGTTGCTGTGGTGCAATTGATGCTGTCTTCCTCAACCAGGTACATGCTGCGACTATTGAAGATTCAATAGTCTTTGATATTAAACAGCGTATTAATGATGACAAGTTCAAGGTTGAAGGAGATCTCTTATACTTTGAGGAGCGACTATATATATCAAAAGGGCGAGCACGACTTTGAGTCCTTCAATCTCGTCATGACTTTCCAACTGCGGGACATTTTGGATTCAAAAAGACCTTGAAACTCATTTTCCGAGATTTATGGTGGCCCCAAATGTGGAAAGATGTGAAGGATTTTGTCCTTTCTTGTGACATTTGTTCAAGATCCAAGAACCCTTGACATTGCCTTTATGGACTTCTACAGCCATTGCCCATTCTGTGTCGTCCATGGTCTTCAGTTTCCATAGATTTTATTACAGATCTGCCGCCATCGAATTCATTTGACAGCATCTTTGTTGTGGTGGATCAACTTACAAAGATGGTACATTTTATCCCTTGCAAGAAGACATTGTCAAGCGAAGATATAGCAAGGCTCTTCCTTGATAATGTGTATCGATATCATGGTCTACCAGATGATATCGTGTCGGATCGAGGAACCCAATTTGTATCAAAGTTTTGGAGATTTTTTTTTAAAATATTGAAGGTGGACATCAAGATTTCTTTGGCATTCCATCCTCAAACTGACGGCCAAACGGAACAGGTGAATCAAGTTTTGGAACAGTATTTACGATGCAGCATCATCTATCAACAAGATGATTGGACTACATATCTACCGCTAGCCGAGTTTGTATATAACAACACCCTTCATGGGTCGACTCAAAAAACACCATTATTTTCAAACTATGGATATCATCTGAAGCGTGATCTATTGAGTTCGTCAGCGAATAACAACCCAAGAGCTGAAAGATTGGTGTAGCAGCTATCGGAGCTTCAAACCACATTGAAGCTTCAATTGCAAATTGCTCAAGAGTCTTACAAAGCATCTACGGATAAATTTTGGAATCAAGCACCTAATTTCAAGATTGGAGATAAAATATGGTTGCTTCGATGGAATATCAAGATCAAGCGACCATGTGATAAGTTGGACTACCTAAGATTGGGACCATTTGTTATCCAAAAGCAGATCAATCCTGTGGCATACTGCTTAGAGTTACGAGCTGCTATGAAGGTACACCTTGTCTTTCATGTTTCTCTGTTAGTGCCTTATCAAAAATCGTCTTTTTCTAGAAGAGTGCAATGTCCGCCACCTAATATAGAAATTGAAAACAACAAAGAATATGAGGTGGAAAGGATATCAGATTCATGACGAAGATGGAATAAATTAGAGTACTTTGTGCATTGGAGCGGCTACGATATTAATGAAAGAATATGGGAACCAGCCAAAAATCTTGCCAATGTGTCACCAAAGATATGGAAATTCCATCGACAATATCCTAATAAATCAAAAGCTGGTCATTAACGAAGCATGAAGATGAAGCCTTCTCTGGAGAAATGAATAGAAAAAGGATCCAGGTCTCATCAAAACATAACTTGTTGTATTTTGTAGTATCAAGATAACTAATATCAAGGTGTATTTAGATATGGCTAATGAAAATATAGATACTGTACTAGTGGTACCATCTCAACTAAGTAGCTTATGACGTCGACCTTGAGATGAAGAATTAGAAGAGCCAAAAAGACGTCAAAGAATACCAAGCAACAGGTCACTTGTAATTGTCTTTGAAGTTGAACTAGCTCATGCAAGTAGTGGCGAAGCGATATTTTCAGGTCGTTTCTACAATGAAGATATAGAAGTTTAAGCATGGTCTCAAGTGAAAGGTATTGGTTATTATCGATGGCTACAAGGACCCATGAATCATCTACCTCGTGAACGATAGCTGGAGTATATTGTAGAGACTATGCAACAAATTTACGATTTCCTACATTTGTGAGTATACATCTCAAATGGCTTCTCGGAGACCTCGAAGCTAGAGGAAGAGGTGATGTCAAAGACATACTTGTTAGAACCTTCTAGAATATTCT
>JAWRVF010001642.1:22068-53677 GCA_036785485.1 Physcomitrellopsis africana | reverse complement strand
GATAACTTTGGAGTTGAAGTTCAATTACCAATTGTACTTGATTGATGAATCCTCAAAGTTGAAGTTCAATTACCAATTGTACTTGATTGATGAATCCTCAAAACTTAGATTTGATACCATCAAACTTCTCCAAAAAATTAATTTTTGGTTTTTTGATACTTAAATGATGTTCAATTGTAGGTGAAGTGGTATGGCTTGAAGCAGCTCAAATCATCTCTATATCTTTACTTCTTGCTAATCTTGTTGCTTCTTATAGTGGTGCATTTAGTTGATGTATTGCGAGCATTAATTCTCTCATTTGCTCTTACATTTGTGCCATTATACTCTTTATTTCAGCAAATTCTGCCATGATATCATAGTAAAAAGGAAAAAAAGTGTCTATTCTCACTACAAAATAAAATATTCAAGAACAAGGAAAAAATTCTATGAACAATATCAATTTAGAAGTGGATAATCTACAACTTCTAATACGCTTATATATTATCACAAAAAAAAAATAATCCACTCTTAATCAAGAAAAAATAAAATTTTGATATGGTAATTTTACTCTTGTCAAGGACTTGAATTGAAATAGATGCATAAGTTAGTAAAAAGTATGTCAAAGAAAAATGACAAGATAGAAATAAAGAAATATGTATATTCAAGAAGAAACTGGAATAGCTATTGTCGAAGCCTAGAAAATACAAGAGACTCTTGAATTACACTAGAAGCAAGAAAAGAATTAATAAGAGTAAAGAAGGCTTTACTTTTGTCTCTATATATACTATCTATCTAAGAATTATGTGGTGGCATTCTATAGGACCTACAGCAGCATATGTTGTAAGATACATGGCAAGCTGAGGCAGAGTTTTCCTTTATGTGTACCGTATGTTGGCAACATTCACATAAAGCTCTCATAATATGTGATACATGGTGGCTTATTCACTGCAATATCATATGATACATTTAGCTTGTTATTGAGATTTTAGCCCTGTCAATCGCTATAGACATGTATGGGGTGATTCTACATCTATGAAGTTTCTACAAAGTTTTTTTCTAAGATATTATCAAGTTAATTTATTTTTATCTATTTCTATTAATTTATATTAATTATATAATTATTAGAATAAATCTTATGTCCGTGATAGTAACTTGTTTAAAAGATCATGAGTTTGAACCTCACCAAGGCTTACATGTAGTATACAAAGGTATCTTAGAAAGGCCACGAGGCCTTAGTCTTATCCTCCTACCTATATCTAAGGTGCCACAATCCATATGGGACTTATGCACCTTCTTTTCTATTAGGACTATATTAGCTGCTAGTCCTCCTATTTTCTACTAATAGAATTCATTTTTTTATATTTTTGACTTCAATATGGTATTTAAAAATATCCAATTAATCTAAAAAAAACCTTGTATGGCCTTCAAATCTTGCTCTATTTCTTCATAATGGCTCCTAAAGTCATAAAATTTATTTTTATCAAAGTTTTTAAAATTATTCTAAAAATTTCTAATTTTTTAAAATAAATTATAAATAAATTATAAATTTTTTAATAATATTTATGAAATAATAATATCAATTTAAAACTATTTTATTCTATCTTGGTGATTTTTTATAATAATAAATCAATTTAAATCAACTATAAATCCTATTTTTTACATAAATAATTAAAAAGATATGAGGTTTATTTTTTATGCTTCTTCTACCTACTAAATAACATTTATATTTTTCTAATATATAATACATGTAGATAGAAGGCCAATGTAGATATTGATCTCAATAACTAAATTTTTATTTTTTTTAATTAAAAAAATACTAAATCAACTAAGATAATTACTTCTAAGACTTACTAAAATTCCATTTCTTCTCTTTTAACATTTTTTTAATTTAGCATCATCTAAATACCTCTTTATCTAATAATTATGATTTTGGTACTCTAAATATATATTTTTTGTCTTAAAACAAGTAATAAATGAATTTGATGATTTACACTAATTATATGATTATTATAGTAGTTGATTAGTTAATTAAGTGGTTGTAGTTCTAATTCTCTAAATAATGCCTTCTAAGCAATGATAACTATCTGATTTAACTTAAAATAAGTGATAAAAATAAAATAAAATAAAATAAGAAGAAAAAAAAATTAAATAGAAATAGCAAAATAGAAATAGTCGTGTGAGAAAAATTGGATAGAACAAAGTAGTTAGATAAAAATAATGCAATTAGATGAAAATAAATTTATTAGATGAAAATAATATTGTTGGATAGAAATAGCACAATTAGATGAAAACACAACATAGGATAGAACAGCAATAGCAACCTCTAGAACAAAGCAGCAACAATAGTTTCCAAGGCAGAGCAGTAACAACAATCTTTAGGGCAAAGCAACAATAGTAACTTCTAAGGCAAAGCAGCAATAATAACCTCTAGGACAGAGCTGTAACAGTAACTTCCAGGGCAGAGTACTAGTAGCAGCAACAAAAAACTTTTCAACTTCAAACCTTTATAATTTTTTTATTTCAACTCCAAATTTGATAATTCTTTCATTTAACCTAATTTATTCTCTTTTATATAATGAATATATCTAAAAAAGAAAATAATCCTACTAGAAATGAGTTCCAAAAAGACTAAGAGGGATATAATACAACAACTAATAAAACAAGTTTATAACAAACAAAATAATATAATTCTTTGGTGCTTCAATAGGCTATCCTTATCAAGGATTCAAATCAAAGGTGTGAGAGAGAGAGAGAGAGAAATAAATAGATAGATAGATCAAGAAGAAGGCTTTGAAAGGATCTTATATATCCAAGCCTTCAAGTTATTTATTAGCAATTACTATTACTAATAACTTATAAATAATAACTAATTCAAAAGACTTTCCACTAGCTATTCTATACAAGTGGTATAACTTGCATGCCACTTTATCTTATTCTAAATATTTCTAACTACCAACTATTATTTTTAATACTATTTGTCATTAAGAAGTCAACCTACACCTCCTATGATCTTCACTTAATGTAATTTGTAAAAAAGACCAATGATTGACCTTTATTTGCTATAAGGTGATGATAAATCACCATGGATATCAATCAATAGATAAGTTATAATTTCTAATAATTTAATTAGCCAAAACTTATATAAAATAATTTATTAAATTATTAATAGAAATATTAATCTTTAAGAGGGATTTGTTAGGAGCCAATTTCGTTTGTTATGATAGAAGTAATAATTGAAGAATAGAATAACTCTCCATCTTCTTTTTTCACCATTACTTATGGCTTCAAGAACAAAATAACTCTCTATCTTCTTTCTTCACAATTTCTTGTGGCGTCAAGAGTGGAATAACTTTTCATCACTTTTTTACCATATTCCAACTAGAACTAATTCCATATTTTCTAACAACCTCATTTTAAATAAGAATTAATATTTTTTAAAATATAATTTTTATAATTAAATTCTATTAAAATAAATTTGATAATCTAAGGCGTCAAGAGTGGAATAACTTTCTAAACTATATATTAAAATAAGCTTTTAGAATATATTTGTTTGATTGTCTTTCTTTAACTTCTTTTGTTATTCTTCTTCCTTTGTTTCTTGTTGATTGTACTTTTTACTTTATATCACTAAATAAAAGAAACTTTTAATTGAGAATATCTTGTAATTTGGATTGAACAATGAATTTTATTCTCATATTAATAATAGGCAAAATTGGTAGTATCATGGTAAATAACAAAAATGATGGAACTATATTATGTAAAATTCAGCTCAAAAATGTATATGGTATCTAATTGTAGAAGGATTCTAATTAACCTTAAAGTTCTTCTAATAATTTAAAAAATGCATGAGGTGTTTAAAAACACCCCTCTTAGCAATCTTGATTCTCTTCAAATCTTCAATTCAATTAATTTTAACTTCTATCAACTCTAAATTATAACTCCATGTAACAATAAATAATTTTAAAAAAGGCTTAAATAAATACTAAGATACTTTAAATATACACTATTAATCTAATAAAATCCTAGATATATTTTATCAAATGCTAATCAAATTTTAAATAATCTTTAAATAAATTCTAATCAAATTTTAATCAAATTTTAATAAAATTCTAATAAAATCTTTAAAAAATTCTAAAAAAATCTCAATTAAATCTTAATCAAATTTTAAATAAATCTTAATCAAATCTCAACCAAATACTATATAAATTCTAATTAAATCCTAATCAAATCTTAATCAAATCTTATAGAAATTCTAATTAAATCCTAATCAATTCTAATCAAATTATAACCAAATATTAATCAATTTTAAATAGATTCAATAATAGATTAAAATCCTTATAAATTTTTTTGACCATTGATTTACTTCAAACTTTGCACATCTATCAACTTTTTAATTGGTAATAAGCTTAAAAAAGTTTAAAAAAATTTCACTTATAGATTGAGAGAAATGACAAATAAACTACTTTGGTATTAGATAACTTTCTTTTCTAGTCATAATGTCAAATTTTTAGTACCAAGATCTCTTTTTTTTTACTATTAATTTGCTTCCAAACTTTGTATAGATATTGGAATTTATGTTAGCTACCAATCTATAAAACTTCACCTTAATTTAACTAACAAATTATTGCAAATCTTTACAATCTTTATTAACACTCAAACTACTAACTACTAATATCCTAATCCACTTGAATTCTAATAATTTTGATTCTAATCAACTAATTGAAGTTAAATTCATACTACAATTTTAATATAAGTGTATGCATAAATCTACAAAATTTTACTTATAAATTTTCTATTAGATTTATAAAAATTTCTAAAATATAAATCTCATTTTATTTTTCAAAAATAGAGTCATCTAATTCAAATCTTGATTTTGCATAGTTTTCAAAAAGTCCATACAAATTCAATTTTTTTAAAATCAATGCTCATAGAACCTCTTTCAATTTTTTTTTTCTAATTCCACTATCTAATCAGCAAAAGAAGCCTACACTTGTTGTGGGTGCTTGATTCTATACCTTAGGATTTGATTTTGACCTTGATTCACAAATGGTCCTTTTCTTATATCAATTTAAGTCCTTCTTTGGTAATTCTTACTAAGAAGTGCTTAAAGATATCTTTGATAGCTTTTTATCTAATCTATCTTATCTTGTCTATTTTATAGTCCTATAAAATAAATATAAGTTCTTTTAATAAAAAAGATAATATTAATATTAAATTTCTACTTCATCCTATATTTTACTTATAATTTCTAAAAAATAATTCTATTATATTTTTAACAAGGCTCTTTTAAATTATTGGTCTTTATATATCAACAATATGAAACACAAATAACCAAAGTATCAAAATATTCTTAAGTTACTTAAAAGAAATAAAGAATCATTCAAAGATGGTATAATATTAAACTAAAATGGCTATTGTTAAAGATAAGAGTAGAGACTCTTGAAATAAGGCTAGGAATAAGAAAGACATTGATAAGAGTGAAGAAGGTTTTACTCTTGTCTCTATATATACTATCTATCTTAGAGCTATGTAGCAATGTTTTATAGGACTTCCAACATGTATCAAATTTATAAGACATGTGTCAAATTTACAAGACAAGTTTTCTATATGTGCACCACATAATTAATTTGTTCCACAAGCTACCAACATGTGCAACATGTGGCTAACTTGTTGGCCAAATTTCTAACCAATTAATCATCTATACATATGAATAAAGATGAGATCATATCTATGAAGCTTCTAAGAAGCTCTTCTATAAGATATTATCAAATTAATCTACTTTGATTTATTTCTACTTATCCATGTTATCTAGATAATTATTAGAATAAATCTTATGTCTATGATATTATCTCTTCTTTTAAGAACAAATTCCATGAAGAGCAGTGCTTACATGTTAAAAAAGTATAAGATGTACTAAATTATATTTGCCACATATTTTGATCTTTGTTCCCTTTGAAGGTAGTTGATAGATCTTTTCAGCAATAGATAGTGTTTCATACTAAGGCGAGAGGACCATCTTGATATTTGATCATTATTGAGGCCTTCATAACTTCCTTCAAAGAAAACATTTGGAACACCATCAAGAGTAGTTTCTATCTTTAAAAGTATTATCAAACACTAGGAGTCTCTTCCAAAGTTGTGATATTAAACATATTGTATCTTACTATCAATTTAAAGAAGGAAACATTATTTTTAAGGATCTTCATTTCTATTTTGTCGTCTTGAAGGTTGTAACAATCGTAATATCTCATCTAATAAGTCAACAAATGATAGTTTTTGAGTTAAATTTATTGATTTTTGATTCTCTATTTTTTTAATGCTAAAAATTTTAAAAAATAACAAATAATAATATAAGATATTTTTCTTGAATTTTTTTTATTTTATAATAAATATTTTTTTTTATTTTGATTTTGATAGATATTATCAATGAAATATATTGACTTTGATTGATATATTTGCTAGATTCTTGGATGGCTTCTATGTAGATTTATTAATATCATATCTACACCAATGTATAAGATATTTCAACCTATTTTGGTGTTCCCTCAAATCTAAGATCTCTTCTACTTCAAATTCTTTATTATTATTTACTTTTATTAGAAATATGGCATTTGTCTTTTTCTTTATATATTTGATATCTTATATGGCTCAAGCAGAGATATGTAAAATATAGAATGGATATTTATAGATTCCAGTACATATAATTGATAAGCAAATAGATTGACTTGTTTATAAATTAGAAACTGTCCAAGCCTATAATAATCCAGCTTGTTACAAAGACAAATAGTCTTAATATTATGACAAAGTAGCCATGCCTTATCACCAATGTAGAATTGAGGTTGTTTCTTATGATAGACATTTGCATTCATCTTTTGTTATTCTTGAGCTTCTTTTAATTGTACCTTTATTGTTGTATGTAGCTCTGACAATCAATTTGTTAAATCTTTCACCGTAGGATTATCAATTTTTGAAAAGTCAAAAATATGAAGTTATAGGTGATAGCCATAATTAGAAAAAAAAGATATTTATTAAATAAAAAAATATATCAAATTATTATAAGTAAACTCTGTCAATGGCAAAAGAATTGTTCAATCATCTTGATAATGATTGATAGTATACTTTAAATATTGCTTCAAAATTTAATTTATTTATTCCGTTTGTCTATCAATTTAAAGATAAAAGACTAAAGCTAGTTTTATATTCATCTTCAATATCTTAAAAAGAATTCTTCAAAATTTGAATATAAATTATATCCATCTATTTGATATAATATCTCTTAATAATCCATGATATTGATAGATATTGTCAAAGAAGAGTTTACTTATTTCTTCACCTATGATAGATTTTATATATAGTACAAAATATGCCATCTTGGTGAAACGATCTACAATCACAAATATAAAATCATATAAACTTGAAAATATTAGGTCTATGATAAAATCCATAGAAACAAAAGACCATGGCTGTTTTGATATAGATAATAGTTGGAAGAGTCCATAAGGTTGATGACGAGGAGTTTTTTATCTTAAACAAATATCATATGACTGTAAAAATATTTTAACTACCTTCCACATTTGAGGCCACCAAAAATCTCTTGATATTAGTTTTAAAATCTTGTTGTATCCAAAATGTCTTGTTGTTGGGAAGTTGTGACAAGCTTCAAGAGCATGTAATCATGCTTCACCTTCTGGAACATACAAGCCTCCCTCAAAATAGAATAGATTGTTCTTGAATTTAAACTTAGAAATATTATAAGACTTAGATGAATTATTTTTAATATTATAAATAAGAGAATCTAAAAACATCTTTAATTAGACTTACTTAAAAAAAGTTGAATCAATAGATAATATTAATTTTATTGCTCAAAGATGAAATTATTCTAGCTTCAAAAGAATCATTGTTTGTTGATTAAAAGCTGAATTTCCTTCTTTTGGTACAAAATAAGAACGTCTAGAAAGGAGATTGGACAAACCTTATTTTTTTCTTGGCCAATAAGTGATAATAAATTCAAATCTTGATAGAAACATATTCCAACAAGCTTGGTGATGATTCAAAATACGTGCTAATATAAAATATTTGAGGTTCTTATAATTCATATATATAATGATTGGATTGAAAGTGCCTTTAAGATACTGATGCCATTCTTGAAAAGAATCCCTAATTAAAAGAAGTTATTTATTGTGGATTTCATAAATAATCTTGGCTATTGAAAATTTTCTTAAATGAAAAGCTATTAGATGAAGTTTTTTATTTATTCTCATTTATAATAATACCACATCTAAGGCAAAGTCCAATATATTTGTTTCTATAAAAAATGCTTTGAAAAAGTTGATGTGATATAAGATTGGTGCAGAAATAAAAATTGTCTTCAAAATTTCAAATGATGCTTCCACTTTCTTATTCTATTCAAGTTTTTCTTTACAAGTTAAGCATGTTAATAGAGCTACAACTTGAAAAAAGTTCTTGATGAAGATCCGGTAATAATTGGAAAATTTTAAAAAATATTGCACATTTTTTATTATTCTTAGAATTTTTCAATCTATAATTGTTTGAACTTTCTTAGAGCCCATCATTAGACCATCATTAGAAATGATATATCTTAAAAATAAAATTGAATAGTGTGATATATGTATTTTTTTTATCTTGGCATGTAATCTTGTATCTTTAAGTTTTTATAATATACAACAAATATGAAATTAAGTTGATAATCTATGCACATCCTCAACAATCTGTCTTTTTTTTTTTCACAAATAAGTTAAGAGCTCTTGTTGGAGATTTTGAATGGTGTATGAAGTTATTAGCTAAGTTCTCATCAATATATTCTTTCAATGCAGCCAATTTATTTTACAATAAACTATAAATTGGTCCAAATGGTGGTTGAATTTTTTTAAAGATCAATTGAATAATCATAAGGTTGATATTTTAGAAGAATATTAGTTGTTTTTTTTTCATAAATGTCTTAAAAATCTTGATACTAATTAGAAATACCACTTGTAGTTTTTTCAACATCAAAAATGGATATAGTATATATAATAAAAGATGATCTTTTTTTTGCCACTATTATATTATGTAATTTCTTATCTAAAAATATATTGGATATTTGATTGTAAATGATGAAGTTGTATCTTATAATTATTTCAAATAAAATATAATAAATTTGAATTATCCAAAAATAAATATAAAATCACAATTTCAACTCAATAAAATTTAATGCCAATATAAAGTGATAAAAAAATTCTATACAACAATCTCAATTATTAATAAACTTCAATTATCTCCATTTTTCCATTCTTTTGCAACTTTGAATCTCCTTAGCAACTCTTAATTTAAATTAGTGAGCTTCAATGAGCTATAACTTCTAATTTGACTGTCTGATTGGTGTAAAATTTTGCATATTAATGCCATTGTAGATCTTCTATATAATCAAAAAACATGAATCTAATCCAACTTACAAGTAGAGACAAAATAAAAAATAATTGCATGAATGTTCCTTGGCCATCCACTATAAAGCTGATGAAGAATCTTTGGTAGTAATTTTTCCTACTTCAATTATTACTATTGTCATTAATTGAATTATTCTTCTCTAGCCAAATCTATATTTTTGGTATCTTTTAAATAATTGATTGTTATATGCAATGGCTTGAGTAATAAATTATTTTAAAAAATCCACTTTTGGCTTTATTAGTAACAAATCTTTAATGTTATCTTTCAACCCATAACAAAATTGATTCATAAGGATTTTATCATTCCACTCTATATCACAAGCAAGGTTTTAGAATTTGATAGCATAGATTGTGATTGATTGTGATTTTTATTGTAATGATAAGAATTTGATTTGTACTACCTTTTTTCAATTATTTTTTTCAAATATGGTCGTAAACACTTCAAGGAATGAATTCAAATTATAAATAAGTTATGAATACTTTTCTATCAAAGATACAAATAAAAAAAGAGCACTTCTAGATAGAAGACAATCTATAAATTCAACTTAAGTAAATCCATTACGATATTGGAAAGAATGCAACATTAGATAAAGCTTGAGTTGTTACAAAAATCTTTGAAATTTTGATCTTGTTCCATTAAACTTCTTAGGCATACTAATCTTTACCTCCTTCATGATTGTAGAAACAATACTTCTTGAATTTAGTTGTGAGGCTGATCTACTTGTTTTTCTCAACTATATAATTTCTTGATATAGGCTCTAAACTTCTTCCATAGACATTAGAATAGTGCTTCCATGGTTGACATTAGTGATGCATGAAATTTCTATCCCAAGAATATTGACCAACTTTTGAAGATCTATAATAGTTGCAAATCTATTCTTACTTCCGCTAAGTGTAGCATCTATAATTTTTCCTTCTATTTTAGACAACTTAACAATTCTACAATTTAAATTAGGGGAAGATAATCTATAACCTCTAATATCAAATAAAAATTTCTACAAAGAAGGATGATTTACTCTATTTAAGAAAAAAATCAAAATTTAAAAAGCAAAGAATGTTAGTTTAAAGATAAGTAGTCTACAATTTTCAAACACAATAATAGAAGTGGAATAATTTATTCACTTCTAAAACACAAAACAAGAATAATAAATCTTCATTCTTGCCAAACTGTTAAAGATATAAAATACAAACAATCAAAGTATCAAAATACTCTTATGTTATTTAAAAGAAATAAAGAATCATTTAAAGATGATATAATATTAAATTAGAATGGCTATAGCTAAAAATAAAAAGAATAGAGACTCTTGAAACAAGACTAGGAACAAGAAAGGCATTGACAAGAGTGAGAGAGCCTTCACTATTGTCTCTATATATACTATCTATCTAAAAGCTACGTGGCAAAGTTTTATAGTACCTTCAACATGTGTTCAATTTATAAGACATGTATCAAACTTACAAGACAAGTTTCTTATATGTGTGCCATGTAATTAGCTTATTCCATAAGCTACCAACATGTGCAACATATGGCTAACTTATTGGCCAAATTTTTAACCTACTAATTACCTATAGACATGAATAAAGATGAAATCACATCTATGAAGCTTTTAAGAAGCTTTTTTATAAGATATCATGAAATTAATTTACTTTTACCTATTTCTATCTATCCATATTACTTAAATCATTATTAGAATAAATCTTGTATCCATGACATCATGTACTCTTTCACCAAATAGTTATAATATAATACAACAATGATACCTCATTTGAGCAAGATATTATCGTGCAAACAATTGGTGGATCTTTGCATCAAAATTTAGCTTTGTATCTATTATATTCATTATTTTATTATATTTTATTATTTCCAAATAGGAAAGATAGCTAAAGCATCATCATTTTTTTGCAAAGATATAACTAAGATGGCAAGGCATTTGCTTCAAATGGCAAAGATGCAAAGGATAGTTGCAGGATTCAAAATATATAATATAGTGCCAATTCTACAATTACATGTTTCATATTTGTTAGATAGATTATATATTTTGTATTGAGAGGTTTTTCTAGCAATACATGGTGGTTGGATATACATATATTAATAAAAATTGCTTCAAGTTTATTTGTAAAAATTAGAATAAATTTTGAATTGATCTATACTATATGCTTCAAGATACACTTAATTGTAGCAATACCAACACAATACATGAAGACAAAAATTTATTCTTCTATAATTAATTACTGGTGGGCCACAACAAATAGTGCAATTCTATTAAAATGCAATAGCAATTATATAAAAATTTAGATGACTAAATCTTTTTGTCACCTTCACTTGCAATCCAAAGAAGACAAAGGCTTACAAAATGGTTGTATGCTACTTGGTATATGGATCTTAAGATGTTGAACACTTAATTGCATTATACATGCAAGAAAGAAAGTACATAAAATAATATCCTTGCAACTTCAATTCAAAGATGTGCATTGATCGACATGGATATCCATTATACAAGTGGCAAAACAATAGAATTTTTTTTGTTGATTTCAAAGATCATCAAGTTGAAAATCATTAGATTGTATTACATAATTTACACATAATAATTAAGTATAATGTGCACATTAATGTTGAAGTAGGTGTTGTTGTCATATGATAAATTAATATAGTATATAAAATTAACTTATAATTATAAAATATTATAGTTTTATTATATATATTTAAATAATTAAGTTAAATATTTTTAAAAAAGATAGATTTTATTTATTGTATGGAAAAAGAATCTTCAAAATTTTCATACACTTGTCATTGATTTAAGAGGTTGGATTTTTAAAATATAACTAATAGTTAGAATCTTGGATTAGGATATAATTTGGTAGGTATATTTTTAATAAGCTAAAAAATAAGTGTGTAAAATATGAGTATAAAAAAAATATTTAGATTAGTGATAGCAAGGTTTTAAAATGGAGGGGATTTGAGTTTAATAAAACAACCCCTTTCTTCCAAGTTTGAGACATTCAAGTGGCAGCTTGGAATATTGGAATTGAGATGATTGATAGGGTGGTGGAATGACACCTAAAAGTTACTAAATTTAAACCTCATTGTTAATAGGATGTAGTTGAGGGAGTTATATTCTTCCAAATCTTTATTTTATTTATTGAAGATAATCAAAAGATTAGCCTTACATTGCTTGTATTAAGAAATTATATCAGATAACTTATCATCAATTGGTAGTTGCCATAGTATGATAATATCAATCTTTTTGAAATCTTTACCTTTTATATTTTTATGCTTTAAGATTTAGGCTTTAAAGTTTAGAAGCTTTAAGATTTAGGCTTTAGGATTTAGAATTTAAGATTTATGATTTAAAATTTTATATTTAAGATTTAAAAAAAGAATTGTGCTTAAAAAAGAAAGAAAAAGAAGAAGTTTAAGAAGATTGTTTTAGAAAGAGCTAAAAGAAGTTAGAGAAGAGAGAAAAGTAAAGAATAGGGACTTAAATGTGTTATTTTTTTAAATGAAATCCTTAATTCATTAGTGTATATATATATATATATATATATATATAGATACATTATTTTATTTTGAATTTGATTTGAATAATTAGTAATAGTCAAAGGCCCAATGCCTTTATGAAGCAAGATCCTTTTACCATGACATCATTCATTTTTCTTTTTAATTAATCTCTAATAATTTAATTACCAATTTTTTTAATAGTAGTAAAATTTATATTTAAATATATGTATAAGGGCCACAATTGCACTATAATTCTTTTGAAAAATTATAATAAAATCAAGCAATATATTAATATATGCTATGTTTTGCCATTGAAGGCAATATGGTGATTGTTTGAATTTAAATTACATACTAGATCTCTACTAATGACTCATCTATAAATCTATTTACTTAGACAACATTGAATCACATTCAATATGAATATATCCTCAAGATTCTTGAAGCAAACAAATATTGAAAGACGTCATTGGCGTAATATTTTAAAACAAATTTTTTAATTGAATTTAGAAGAAATATATTATGTGGCAACTTTTCTTTGAAATTCACTTGGAACATGATAATAAAAATATAGAAAGTTTGACAAAAGATATTTGTATTAAGCTGCATGTATTTTGTCAATCCTTCAATAGATAAAAGATACTTCTTCCAAACACTTCTAACATTTGTTAAAGAAACTATATCATTTAAGCACTTCAAAATAGTAAATGGTCAAATTTATGAAATGTTAAAGGCAGCATGTATGACTCTTAGATTGTACAACACGGATAATAAATAATATCCATGTATAGCTAAAATTAATTTGTATACAAATGAAGACTCAATTATATTTTCTATTTGTTATAATCTTGATGCATGAACCATTGATACATCCAATAAGGCTTTAGGAGCAAAAGAAGTGACATTTTTTAGATGATTGCTTGTATTAATTTTGCTAAAGAGAGATTGAAGATCTATTGGAGGAAGAAATATGTAGCCTTGCCTTGAACTTGATTAGTATAGAGTTAAATAAAGTTGACAAATCTCTTGGAGATTTTAACATATCTCAGCTAACAAATTTATTGGCAAAACTGTAATATATCAATCATCTCATTTACAAATAATTAAACAACAATCAAATACAATTACGTGAATAGGTTCAAAGAGGCATTCCATCTTTCAACTACAAGTAATATTGTTGTATGGCATGATTTTTTATTTAAAAATATTTAGGATATTTAGCTATAAAAAATTTACTTATAATTTATTGGAAAGATTTTAATAAGTGATTTTTTTTAATAAAAAAGATAAATAAATATAAAAATATTAAAAATATATATATTATATTATTAAAAATCTCTTATATTTAAATAGATTTATACATAAAGTTCTTCTATGGCTTGTAAAAAATCCTTGACACATTTTTTATATAAAATCACAACTAATCAATTATTGGTGAGTTAGATTTTTAATAACTTCTAAAAAAATCCATAATCTCTTTTTAAAACTTTATCTTTATATCAAAATATTATTATAGCTCCATATATCTATTTTTCTACTTTTATAAAATCTTGGCTCTCAAAAAGTTTCTTTAATTTATAAAAATGATCAAATTATTATAAAATTCTTCAATAGCTTATTTATCCATAAAAGATTGATTTCTTTTTGAAATTTAGAATCCAATTATTTTTTATCCAACTATTCAATTTTTGTCAAATTTTTTGAAAGTGTAGCTTATATCTTTAAGCTTCACTATAAAATAAATTCAACTATAGATTTTCTTTTGATTGTTTGATATCTCAAAAACTCTAGTAGGTACTTAAAACCCTAATTTATAAACATCCAAGTACTATTTTCTTCATATCTCAAAAATCCAAAATCTTAATGTCACAAAATTTTTATATATAATTTTACAACATAAAAATATACATTCTTAATAATTTTTAGCTAAAATCTTGTCAAATTGCTTAAGATTTAGCTTAAAATACAACTACTAATTAAGCAAGTTACTTACTACCTTTAGATTGCAAGTATTGACTTCAATTCCTAATATCTCTTTCATTCTAGTATATAATTTATCAAACTATATATATAAAATATAATTAAAAAAATATTCTCTCTAATTCCAATTATCAATCATTTATTGCTTTTTGTATATATGAGTTATATCCAAAAGAGTGATAGTAGATATAAATTCAACATCTTAATTTTAAGCACTTATATTTCTTTCATAAAAAATTCTAAATCACTCAATTTTTGTACCAAAATCATAGTTGAAAATCTAAACTTGCTAACCTTAGCCTCTAATATTTGAATGTTGTTGAAAGAGAAATCCTACTTTCTAATAAGACCTCAGGCAGCCTCCTTGAAGTCCATTAGATATGACTTTTGGCCAATAGGAATAGAAATTTCTATCATCCATGTCCATTCATTCATATAGATGGCCTAATTATTCTTTTTTATATTAAAAATTCTTAATAAAATTTATATAATATATATTTTAAATACCAAATAAAAGAAATAAAATAAGATTTTAAAGATCACCAAAGGTGAAAAAGGTGACTTAAAATATATGAAATTTATTATGAATATAGAATCAACCTCAAAATCACTATTAAAAAAAAAAAAAAAAAAAAAAAAATTATATAAATATTAATAATAGTCTTTTTAAATGGATTTTTTTTAAATTAATAATTTAATCATATTTTATAATCCATAAAAATCCATTGATATGACTTTCACTTAGTTATGTAATAAATTATATATTAAATATACATGTACAATATTTTTATATGGTAGCCAAACCACAACAGCACAATGTGTTGCTCATTAAGCTATTATAGATACTTATGCAAGTGAAAAATTTGGAATCTTTTTCATGGATAAGACAATGTCATATTGTAACACATTTATATCGTAAAAAATATGAATAAGAAAAATTTCTACTTAATATTTGATTATCTTGGTTTAATAGGAATTTAAGATACTTAAGAAAAGATTTATGAAAGCCTCTTAGATTATTTTCTTGTTTTAATAGTTAATAGATAAAAGTTAATTATTAAATTTTTCTTCTAGATTGTAGAAACTCTTTTGTTGCTTTTAAAAAGCCAAAAGTAAATAAAAATAGAATAGAAGAGATAAATAGTTAATATGGTTGATATTAGGATTAAGTTGAGGATAGAATCAAGCTTAAAAATCCTTAGAATAAGTTGGATTGATATCCAGGGGTCAACAATGTATAGGATAGGGTCAAAATCAGGCCTCTAGCCACAAAAACGGCCACCAAGGGCAAGGTATCAGGGCATTTAGAGATCGGCAATTAGAATTGGAGAGCTAACTTTAAGCTCCTACCAAAAGCATTAGACTTATTTCTATAAGATTTAGGAAGATTTAGCAATTGCTATCTAAAATCAAATTTATATCCAAGATTAAATTTTTATGCAATAAAGTTAGAACTAGCACTCTTGGCTATTATGTGCAATTGAAATAATATCTATAGTTGAAAATTTGAAAGTATATGGATGATTGAGTGTGCTAAGATTAAGTAAAAATTTATAATAATCTAATGATGCAATTGGGATTTATTTGATCTTTAGTACAAAGAGGTATTAGAAATTGGTAGTTTAGGATTGTTTAGGATTTTTATAATATCTACAAATCTAAGAGTCAAATCAAAGTGAAATTTGGCATAGTGTTAGAAGACTTAAAGGATAAGCTACACACCAAAGTTTAATTAAAGTTAATAGTTGGAAAAGGAGAAATTATTGCTGGGATATCTATATCAAATTTCAAGTTGGTGATCAAGTGATATTAGTGCTGTTTTTAGCTAATTTTTGATAATATGTAAGTTGGGTTGGGCTGAAACTTTCTAAGCACATAAAAGACTTATATTTTCATTTATATACAAAATTTCATACCAAGTTGACAATCAAATTAAGAGTTATAGCTTATTGAAGTTTGTTGACTAAGGTTAGGACTTGTAAGGAGAAATCTAAGTTGATTAATTGTGACAAGTAACAAAGCAATTGGATTTTATATATAATTGAAGTTACTAAAAAGAGTATTTTTAAGCACTTTGTATTGACTTGAATATTCTTAAATTGAAATTCAAATCATATTTTTCTTACATGGATGAAATCTATTAATGGTTTTTGAAGATTTATGAATTGTAATTTCACCCTCTACAGCCACGTGCCCGTCACCTTCTCAAATAAGACAACACGTTGTCGTATGATGTGGTCTTCTATCTGGGAATACACTGGGTACCTGGCTATGGAGAATTTATTTAAAACTTGATGGTAAAAATCCAACAGGTGATTTGTCCTTAATAAAAAGAACAAATAATATAACAATCTTACAAAAGAAAAGTTATATATATAAACCCTCTTATATTCAAATAAGTTTGTACGAAAAGGGTTCAAATTTCCACAAAAAACCTTCAAAACTTTGTTCAACTACAAAGACTTATTTCTTGCTAAAGTTTAGAGTTAAATGCCTCTTGATTCAACTATTAAGTTTCTATAAAATTTAGTCTAGAGTGTAGATAATCTTCTTAAGTTTCACCACAAGAAATAATCAACCATAAATTCGATTTTGATCGTCTAATATCTCAAAACCCTTAGCAAGTGCTTAAAACCCTAGCTCAGAGACACCCGAGCACTATTTTCCCTATATTTCACAAACCCAAAATTCTAATGCCACAAAATTTTTGTACATAGTCTTGTGACATAAACATATACACTCCTGAAAATTTTGAGCCAAAAATCTATGAAATTGTCTAAGATATAGCTCAAAATGTAACCACTATGTAAGCGGGTCACTTACTACCCTTAAGTTTGTAAGCACTGACTTCAACTTCCAATATCTTCTTCACTCTAGCTTGGATTTTATCGAGCCATATATAAAAAATATAGCCAAGAAAGTGTTTTCTTCAATCCTAGTTGCCAATCCTTGATTGCTCTCTGTATAGGCGAGTTATACTCGAAAGAGTGACAATAGGTCCAAAATTGATACCTTAACTTTGAGTGCCTATAACTTCTTCATAAAAAGTGCAAATCACAAAAAATTTGCACCTAAACCAGATCCAAAAACCTAAAACTTATGATCCTAGCCTCTGATGTTCGAATCCTCTCGAAAAACAAACCCTAATCCCTAATAAACCCTCGGGTAGCCTCCTTGAAGCCCATTGGGCATGATTTTTGACCAATTAGAATAGAGATTTCTATCATCCACCTCTATTCATCCACGTAGATGGCCAAAGTACCTTTTTTACACTAAAAATCCTTTTCTAACCCTTCTTCTTATAAGATTTATATACTTGGTGCTTTAAGCACCAAATCAAAGAAGTAAACTAAGATTTTAAGGGTCACCAATGTCTAACAAAGGTGACTTAAGATACTCAAAAGTTACTATTAATATAAAATCAATCTCAAAATTACTATCAAAAGAAGAAATAAGGTTGTATAAATCTCAATAATAATCTTTTTAATAGATTCTTTCTAAACTAGCAACCTAATCCCATCTTATAACTAATAAAATTCCATTCATATGGCTCTCATTTAGCTATATAGTAAATTATACATTGAATATACATATACAATTTTTTTGCATAGTAGCCAATCCACAACACGACAACGTAATACAACATAAGTGGTAAATCCAATGTAAAAGTTTGGGATGGAAGGTGTTGGATTTTATTTGTGGTTATTTGAAATTGATGGTACAAGAAGGCAAGAAGGTTGAATTTAGAGTCTATGATAAAGCTTTGGGTGGCACTTCAAGTGGATCTTCAAGTGGAGCTTCAAGTAGATTTTCTTTTAGTGGATAAGATATATATCTGGATTTGAACACTGCAAATATATTTCAAGCATTTGAATTGTTTATGCAACAATAATAAAGCAATGATCGCAAGGAAATTTTAGCAATTAAAGCATTGCAAGGAGTGGTTAACAAGATTGACCAGTTTGATGAAAGGGATATTTTTAAATATTTAAGATATTATGTGTAGAAAATAGAATTGAATTGAGTTTCTAAAAAGGATATGATTTAATTATTTGAACTTGCTATGGTATCACAGATAAAAAAATATGTGAAATCAATTATGGAATAATTTGGAAATTTTTGGAAGACATTCTCTCACATATTGAAAGATGAGTATTTCTTGGAAGACTTTGATTGGGTTACTAAAAAATGATTTTTGAAATGGACTGAGTATCTTAATAAGAAACTATAAGCTACAAAATTATTAAGGGAGTTTGAGAGGCAATATTTTTAATTATCAAAAGTAAAAAAGATAACATTAGGACTGAACAAGGTTGAATTATTTCTTCAAGAAATTGATGGATAATTGTAAGAAAGGTTAGAAATTCTTCTTGAAGATAAAGAAGAAGATGAAGGATTGACAACAAAATGGAAAGAAGTTGAAGATGTAGCGAGATTACTTGTAAAAAGGAAAAAGAGAAAAGATAGGATTGGTTTTCAAAGAGCTATATAAGTATTTAAAATTTAAGTACCTACTTCATGATCAATAGTTCCTATTGTCCAACCTTCAATGACTACATCAAAGAAAGAAGATATGGAAATTAAAGATATTATATGCAGAATGCAAGATCTTCAAATCAAACTTGCAAGGCTTAAGGAGAAGACTTTTATAATGAATTCAAAAGCTACTTTTAAACAAAGAAGATGTATTTGGTGTGATGATGATTCTCATTCTCAAAAAAGTTGTGGTGAATTCAATGAAATGATACAAGAAGGCATTATTTTTTAAAAAGATGGGAAAGTGACATTAAAAGATATTGGTGATTTTTTCCAAACTAACTTTGATAAAAGAAGTATGAAAGCACTAGATAAGGATTATTTGGCAGCAAATGAGATTGCAGTAATTGAAGTTATAAATTATAGTGCTAGGATGGATGACAATGGCAAATAAGATTTTTTTGGAAGTTTTGAACCAAGTGGACTTTGATCTTCTGTCATTTCTACAATGTATAAAAAGAAGTTGCTACAAGAAGCTTTATTGATGACTGCTGCAATAATTTGTGGAACTACAGGTTGAGAGGATCTTGTAGAAGCTTTGTCAATACATGCCTATATTCCTAAGAGCCAACATAAAGCCTTGATAGAAAAAAAGAAAAGACAGGATTTTAATGAACCAAGAGAAGAAAATTCTTCCAAGAGGCAAACTCAAGGAGATAAGGCTTCTGAGATAGCTTCACAAGAGTTATTAATGAAGAATGTATCAACATCATTAAAAAAAGAATCAAAAGACTTAAGAAAAAAAAGAACATTGACAATTAACAAACTGCTCTTTGATATTGAAGCAACAACAAATTTAAAAGAGGTTCTTAAAGAGTATGTGCTCAATGCCGAAGTTGAGTTTACATTGAAGGAGATTTTGGAAATTGCAAAGAAAAAATTTCATGATGTCATTATTGATAGTATTAAGCGGAAGAGGCAATTAATGGGTGAAGTTGGATCAAATCATACTATTGATACATACATATATATATGAAGATGAAGAAAATAAAATTAGTAGTTGTTGCAAATAATCAACAAGTGGAAGAAGAGGTCATAATCAAAGAGCACGTTTTGATGATCTAAGTGATAAAAAAAAAGAGATTTCAAATCATTATACTTAAAAGCATTGAGCTAGAGCGACTGCAGAGGCATTAGTGAAGATTGGAGATATGGATGAATCAGTTGTTGCTTTGATTGACCATGGTTCGGAGATAAATCTTATATTTAAAGATCTTTATATGAAATAAAAATGGCCAATTGATATAGAACATGGATGGATAATATAGACAGCTAATAATATACGAGGTGAATTATATGGAACTTGTTCAAATATAAAAATTTGTATTGATGATGTTGCAATGGAGCAAAATTTTTTTGTTCAAGATGCAACATCTTATTTTCTTATATTGGGACAATAATATATTATTGCAACTTGGATGGAAACAAAAGTGCTTGACAATGGTTTAGCTTATATATGGATTCATAGTAAAGATGAAAAAAGGGTAGTATAATTTTTGACTATGCCTTCAAATCATGAATGCAATCAGGACAAATTAAGAGAGAATCCATTGCCAAGGGTTGTTGAAGAATTTATGGATTTTTGAGGAATACCACTATAAAGTGGAATTATGGAGGTACAGAAGAGAAATACTTTCACAAGATATAAGTACCTTTGATATAAGTTTTATTGATATTTTTAAAAATGAAAGTATTATGTATAAGAAAGTTACAAATTTAAAAAGAAAAGAAAGAAAGAGACTATGTGATATTGGTGACATTAAAGGATAATGAATGGATTTTTGGTATATATGAAGAAAATGGATTGGAAGATTTTTTGAAATTGATTGCATCAATTGGATTAAGAAATGATGATAAAATTAAGCAAATTCATTCAAGAAAAATTTATTCTATACTTTAATCTTTTCAAACACCAGAGGTTATGGTTGAAATAAAATATAAGATAGTAGATAAGAAGGTGAAACCTGTTACTAGACCTTTGCTAGAAGATTCTAAAGAATAAATAGAAAAAATATATAAAAAAAAAGATTAAAAGATCCAAAGAATATTGGATACAAGTTCATTAAAGAGACCTTTCAGGAATTGAAGATTAGTTGTAATGGTTCTTTGTTGACAGAGGAAATTGAGTATTTCAAAGAGATGTTAGCAAAACAAGACAAATCATTTATCTTTGAATCTCATTAAATTAGGTGTGTGGATCCAAATGTTGTAATCTCAATGGTTATTTTTACTATACCACATGTGCCTTGGAATTTGAGGCCAATTCTAATATCAAAGACATATTTGCCAAGTTTGGTGGAATTATTGAAAAAAAAGATGAAGATGAAGATTTTGAAACCCTCTTTTGTACCATATTCTAGTCAATGGTTTACGATGCCTAAGAAAAATGGATCATTATAATTTATTCAAGATATGCAACTACTAATTATAATAACTATCAAGAATATAATAATTAGACCAATAGTGGATGAATTTGCTAAAATATTTATAGGAAGGG
The DNA here is from genome assembly GCA_036785485.1 of Physcomitrellopsis africana. NCBI lineage: Eukaryota > Viridiplantae > Streptophyta > Bryopsida > Funariales > Funariaceae > Physcomitrellopsis > Physcomitrellopsis africana. The sequence goes on along the minus strand of JAWRVF010001642.1, from coordinate 31,749 downwards.
CAATCTATTTAATAGATGATTTGTATTCAGGCTATGACCAATTTCAACTTGTAATAGAGAGTAGAGACATGACAAAGATGAGAATACTATTTGGATTAGTTAGAATGTATATTCTTCCTCAAGATGCTATCAACTCAGTAGTACATATGATGAATGGGATGAACAGGATATTGAGAGATTTTATTCCTGAGAAGACTATACCTTTTCTAGATGATATTCCTATAAAAGAATGCAAAGAAGAAAGCAAGGATGAAACTTTAGATAAAAGAAGATGTTGCAAGTATGTTATTTAATTGGAGCAATAGTGGTGATTGAAATAAATTATTTGTCTTTATTTGGGATGATTATTAATTGTATAACATTGGATTTTACAATATTGAAATGGATTGCTTATATCAAGTCATTAAATCTAGAGTTTAGACATGTTACAGGATAAGACAATTTAGTAGTAGATATGCTATTTCAAGTAAAATATGATAGAAAAGATAAGATGATTGAGGATATTCATGATGTCAGTACAAAATTTTATTCAATTTTATAATTGAATAAAGAAGACATGTCATTTCATGAAGAAAATTATGAAGGAGAGTTATTGAATATTGAACATTATTTGAATATATTAACCAAGCATATTGATTGGTTTATTAAAAAATTTAAATAAATATTAAAAAAAATATTCAAGTTCATATTACAAGGAGAATTTCTATAGAAGAGACCAAAATCAAATATTGAAATACTGCAATAAGTAATAGGTACCAAAAAAGATTAACAAAAACTACTCAAGGAGTTTTTGTCAAGGACACAAGAATATAAAACAAGAATCTTGAATTGGAATAAGGTTTCCAAAAGAAACTAATAAGAATTCAAATTAAACAGATGAGTATATAAACAACACCAAGAAAAATAAGTTAGAACTTCAAAAGATGCATTGTCAAAACTGAAGAACTCTTCAGCCTTGACCTCTATATATATTCTTGTCTAAGATGCTTCTTGAATAACTACCATCAAACTAAGAAGCTTCTCAAACAGCTTCTATCAACTAGGAAGCTTCTTGAATTCCTTCTACTAATTGGGAAGCTTCTTCAGCTCCTTCCACTAATTAAGAAACTTCTCAATAAACTTTCATCAATTATAAAGCTTCTAGAACATTCTAAAAGATTTTATGAACCTTCAAAGTGTATGTCTCTAACATCACCTCTTTCTTTAGTGATGAGTTTCAAGAGGAGCTTAGTCTTATTACATCCGTAAGAAATTAAGAATATACTATATTATTGAGATTATGTATTTTGTTCTTCGTTCTTAGACAATAGGTTCTACTAGTCTTCAAAAAATGCCTATGGCCTTGAACTAGTACCTCCATTGTTGAAATATCCCATCCAAGGATTTGATCTTCATTATGGCCTTCAAAACATCCTTTCAACAAGATTTCAAGGCTAAAAGGATTCACCTTTTCAAATTCAAGCAATATCACTAAAGCTTGAGCATTGGAATCGAGACTTGCATAGTTGGATCTTGCTTCTAATGGCTCAAACCGAGGTCGTACTTAGTGCTAAAAAATATTGTCTTTATTTTGCTCAATTGAAGGTTGTGAAAATTACACTAGTTCATTTGAAGCTTGCGTAGCAAACGAATCTCTTGAATCTTCTTCTCTTGATGCTTGGAGGTTTGACATGGTGACTAACTTGCTTTTATTCCTTTATTCTATCTTGAAACAGATGACTATATCCTGATGAAGGCTTTAGTTTAACTCTCCCCCTCTTTATGAGTATTCTTTGAAACCAATCTTCACTAAGAAATTATCATCAAATACGTTTGAATTTGTAGAGATAGAATTGATGAAATTCCTGTACCTTTTGAGGCACATTGGTGAGATTTGCAGTCGGTTTCTATGTCTACTTATTAATATCATAGCCTCGCTAATGAACAAGATATTCTAATTTATCCCACCTTTGCTGTGAATCAAATATCTTTTCCACCTCGTATTCTTCATGATCTTCAATTTCAATATTAGGCGGTGATTATTGTATTCTTCCTAGAATATGTGATTCTCTATAAGATTTTAAAAGAGAAATATAAAAAATTGGATGTACCTTCATAGTAGATGGTAATTCCAAGCGATATGCTCCTGGATTGATTTGTTTCTAGATAGAAAATGGTCCCAACCTTTGATAGTCCAACTTATGTCGCTTGGTCTTGATATTTTGTCAAAAAAACCATATCTTATCTATAATATGAAAAGTAGGCAGTTGATTCCTAAATTTATCTGCAGACGTCCTATAAGTATCTTGAGCTGCTTGAACTGAAGCTTCATGGTTGTTTGGTGTTGTGAAAGTTGCTTTGTAAATCCTTCAACTGCTGGATTGTTGTTCGTTAACGTACTCCATAGATCAAGCTTCAGATGATATCCATAGTTAGAATAAAACGATGTTTGCTGAGTTGAAGCATGAGTAATATTATTATATATAAACTCTGCTACCGATAGATATGAAATCCAATCATCTTGTTGATAGTTAATGCTGCATTATAAATATTGCTCCAAAACTTGATTAACTTGTTATATTTGGCCGTCAGTTTGAGGATGGAAAGTCGAAGAAAGTATATTATCCACCTTTAATATTTTAAAAAGATATTTTCAAAACTTAGATATGAATTGGGATCCTTGATTGGATACAATATCATCTAGTAGGCCATAATATTGATATATATTATCAAAAAGAAGCCTTGCCATTTCTTCACTAGACACAATCTTTTTATAAGAGATAAAATGAATCATTTTTGTAAATCGATCAACTACTACAAAGATGCTATCCAATGAATTGGATGGCGATAGATCCGTGATGAAATTGATCGAGATAGAGGACCATGCTCGTCTTGGAACAAGTGTAAGATCTGTGAATTTCCAAGTAATTTATTAACTTAAGGATCTAGAGGAAAAAAAAGTAGATAAGCAATCACGAAACAATCTTGCAATAAACCAAAGAAAATAAAACTCCGAAGATATTGAATGAACAGAGTAGTGATCAAATAGACACGATGTAAAACCGCATATCTCCTCTTTTGAATGTGTTTCCAATATATAGTCTCCTCTTTGATGGTTGAGATCGTTCCTATCTGCTAGGTTTAGTAATTACACCTAATTGCCATATTTGCTGATAGCTGGTACTAGGTTGTCTGGACGGCTTAGTGATTCTATCATTTACTTACTAAGTCTCCTATTTTCTATCCATATTAGCTGGTTTCATACTTGTTTTGCTACACAATATTCTAGTACATCATGACAGAATCTTCAACATGTATATTCTTTGGATATTCTACGATACATGACCTCTGATTGAGTTTGGCCAAATTGACTTCTCTAACTGAAAAATTGGTCTACACACTAAAATTGTCATCATCTTTTTGCTCAATGCATTTAGTAACTTACTGAGTTTTTTTTGTCTTTAGTATTTTTAATAAATAAAACTAAGAATTTATTCTAATAATTGGATCTAATCTTAATCTAATTAAATAATAATTATTATCTTAATCAATTGGTACCATACAATAGGCAAGGGTTATAAGAGTCCATAAGAATGATGTCGTGGTGTGAGTCTTAGCCCTAAGAAACACTGGGTCTTTTTTGCCTCTAGTTTCTCAAGTGCAAGATGAGATTCATAAAGTTCATAAAATTGAAGAATTTATATAAAAACATACTTTATTAACCCTAATATATTCTGCCTTTAGAAACCCGCCTTCAATTTTGCTCATAAATCCTAGGATATCATATCAATTGAAGCAAAATTTGGACACAAGGTACTTAAGAGAGTAAAGAAGCAAACCCCATAAACCTTTTGATTATAGCTCATGTGGTTAGAGAGAACCATGTTGTCAAAGTAATCCCTCCATGCTGCCTTTGATTCTGGACCCCCTTTGCTTCACATCTTCATTGCTCTTCATTAAAGAAGACCTAAGTGCTGAAATTTGGTAGGCTTATAGCTTGTATCATGTTGTAAACACCCTCCAAATATTGCTCCAAAAGTCTTCTCCAAACTTGAGTTATAGGTTCCATCCTTCTTCTTTAATTTTGCCTTCTAACAACTCTGGATCTGACCACAATTTTCCTCATAACTCCTCGAATATAACTCCAATAGCAATCAGTTTTTTACACAACTTAAAAGACTCATATATCTACAAACCCAACAAATTTTACTCAAAATACTACTCTGATCACAAAGATATGCTCCCTCAAACTTCACTAATTTGGAGATAGACCCCTGTCACTTTGAAAGAGCATAACATTTTATTTATAAGACTAATGAGTATCAAACTTACACTCATCTCTTCCTTAACTTACATAGATCATGTCTATCAAATTTCACACTCAAATTCGTCTCCTAAATCTCTTTATACCCAAAAAAACCCACACACATGCACTGCCCATACAAACCCTCAACCTTGCCTTCACTCTATTTCTCTTTTCATTCAAACCGGTTACAATTTCACTCATAACTCTTTGCTCAGAGGTCATATTGACTTGAGATTTTGACACAAAGTAGTTAACTCTATAAGAAACAAAAACCCAACAAATTTTGTTGCTAAAGTCCAAGTGGTTTCCAAGAACCAAGGCCCGAAATTTTGTAACCCTCACTGCCCTAGTCTTAAACACCTACAACTTTCACGACTCATATCTCCCTTGATACTTAATGAAAAGACATGAGAATTGTTTCTATGAGTTTCTTATCTTGTCTACTACAAACCCACAAAAACTCGCATCTAAAATCCTCTCTAAGCTTCCTCTATACACAAAAATGTATACTGCCTATCAAAAAAATCCTATGCCTTCCAAAAAAACTCTCCTCCTTCTTCTTCACGACCCTTCCTTGTCATCTCCCTCCTGGTCTTCTTTATCCTCTTGGTCAAAAAGACCTCTTAGCCCATGTCTTTTCCACTTCCTCAACCTTTTCCTTTTTACTAACTTGAAGAAATTTCACTTTTCAAGGTAAATTTCCATTGTATCTTCTTACTACTAATTTTCTATCAACCTTTCTTCTAATCTTAATCTTTTTATTTTAATGCATTCTTTTATGTTTTTCACACTATGTTTTGATTTACAACACGACAACGATATCAAGGATTTTTGGACCTTGAACAAATGTCGCAAGAGAGCACAAAATCCTTCACTACCTCCCACATTTGAGGCCACCAAAAATCTCAAGAAATAAGTTCTAAGGTCTTATTAAATCCAAAATGACCCACAATTGGAAAGTCATGGCAAGATTGAAGAAGGCGCAGTCTTGTTGGTCCTTCTCAAATATACAAATATTCTTTAAAATATAGCAAGTCTTTCACAAATTTGAACTTATCAACAATTTCTCTTATGCGACGCTGTCATGATGTAACGCGACTATTAGGTGAAAGAGTGTGAAAATAGTATATTATAGAAGATCTTAGTTCAAAATATTGTAGCAAATTATCTTAGAAAAATAGATAATAGTAAAAAGGGAGTAAAACTAATGAGTGTTAAAGTTGCCCTTTTTACAAATGAGCTTCTATTTACTTTGTAGGGCCATAAGTAAGGCAAAACAAAGTAGATTGGAAAATAAAATGATATAGGCATATATAAGAGAGAGTTGAAAAGAGGTTTCAGAAAAATTACCACAAAAATCTTGAAATAGATACCCGGAAAGGACCGGTTATGAGCTAGGGTCAAAATCAGACCCCAAGGCACAAAACCGCATGCCTATGGCGGATTTGGGGGGTTTTTTGCAGATTTGAGATTAGGATTAGAGAAGAGACTTGAAAGGTTTTGTACAAGAGTTGGTTTTGAGTGATTTGGATAGAAAACGACTTTGTAATAGCTTTGCAAAGTCAGGGTTTATTTCGGCTACTTGAGATTTTGTGAAATAAAATAGGGTTGATGGTTTAGGCAATTCCAAAAGCTTTGCAGCAGATCTATGGCTAGAAATTTGTGAGTTATTGGGTATTGTTGTTGTTAATGTGTGCTATGAATTTGAACTAAATCTAATGGATTAATTGTACGTAATTGAGGTTTAAGTAAGTCAAGGTCTCGGAATTTAAGTTTTGAGGGCTAGTTAAGGTTTTTAAGATCTTGAGCAATTTGCTAGTTGGATTGGAGTAATTTTTGTTTTTGTGGGTATTAGACTTGTTTTCCTATATACATGAGTGATTTGAGATTGATTGAATGGTGAAGAAGGGAGAAATCAGCACTAGAAGATCAGCATCAAGATTGGAGAAGGAGGCCGACCAACACCCAAGAAGGTTTTGGAAATTTTCATCCATTTGGTAAGTTCGATTTCCTTCAAATTTGTTGTGCTTGTTTTTGACTAAGAGGTTGAAGGGTATACAAAGTTTAAAATAAGTTCAACGGTCTAATCAATAGATATTTAGGTTCTAATTTTTCCTAGGATTGATTTGAATTGATTAGAGTTTGGTTTAAGATTTGTTTAGGATTCGGTTTAAGATTTAGGGTTTATTTAGGGTTTGGTTTAGGGTTTAGGATTTATTTAGGATTTGGTTTAGGATTTAGGATTTGACTTAGGATTTGACTTAGGTTTTGACTAGGGTTTGACTTAGGGTTTGATTTAGGGTTTGATTTAAGGTTTGATTTAGGGTTTGATTTAGGATTTGATTTAGGGTTTGACCAAGGTTTGACTTAGGGTTTGATTTAGGGTTTGATTTAGGATTTGACTAGGATTTGAACAGGGTTCAACTTAAGATTTGACTTAGGATTTGACTTAGATTTTGACTAGGGTTTGACTCAGGGTTTGACTTAGGATTTGATTTAGGTTTTGACTAGGATTTGACCTAGGATTTGAATAAGATATGACTTAGGATTTTAAGATTCTATTTTTAATATTTTCTAAATTTAGTATTTTATATGTTATTTTGTATTATGATTAATGTATGATTCATTTATTCTTCTTTTGTAATTGCTTTAAGATTGAATCAAGGTTTGATTAATATTGTTAAGATTTAATAGAAGTTGTGTAGGATTCTATTAGAGTTGTTAGGATCTTGTTGTTGTGTATTTCCTTTTTGTCTTCTACAAGTAGGTGCCCGGAGCATTCTCGAGCAGAATAGCACGTATTACGACAACGCTTGACATCAAGGGCCAAAGCATCATTGGTGGTTGCAACACGCACCTCATTGAAAAAATTAGGATCAATAGGCACCAATGTAATGATAGCACAGAGGCAAAATTGCTCTTGTTTCAATAAGGTTGTATATTATTGATCAAATGCTACCTTTCTTTATCCTTGGTGTAAGATATGATCTCCTCGATACAACATCAGATAATTCTTGTTGCTTCCCCAGACGATAGGTGATAACAAAGTTAAATCAAGATAGCGACATATTCTATCGAGCTTGGCGACAATTAAGAACCCGAGTTGACATAAAATATTTTAAGTTCTTATGATCAGTATATACAATTACAAGATGCATTGCACTTTTAAGAAAATAACACCAATCTTCAAAAGAATCCACAATAGCAAGAAGCTCTTTATGATGGATTTCATAATTGATTTTGATAATAGAAAATTTTTGAGATGCCATCTTGAGATCTTGAAATGTCTATAATAAATGCCATCTTGAGATCTTGAAATTTTTGAGATACCATCTTGAGATCTTGAAATGTCTTCTATACTTGAAGCCCTCATTCTAACTTATTCTTATATATCAATCGTATAAGAGGGGCGGCAACTTGAGAGTAATTTTTTATGAAGATTCAATAGAAGTTGGCAAATCCAAGAAAATATTGTATACCTCTCACAGTCTTTGGAATGGCCCATTGCATAACCGCCTCTACCTTCTTGAGATCCATTATTAATCATTTAGTAGATATAATGTATCTCAAAAATTCCAAATGAGATTGATGAAATATATATTTCTCTAGTTTGGCATATAAACGTGTGTCTCGCAACTTTTGTAATATCAACGTAATATGCTCCTCATGTTCCTCTAGATTTTTTGAGTAGATCAAGATATCATCAAGATAGATCATTATAAATTTGTCCAAATATTCTTAAAACATTTCATTCATTAAATGTTGAAAGATAGTGGGTGCATTTTTTAATCCAAAGGATATGATATTATATTCAAAATGTCCATATCTTGTCCAAAATGTGATCTTCCATTCATCTCCCTCCTTAATTCATACTAGATTGTATGCTCTACAAAGATCTATCTTAATATAGATCTTGGCTTGGCCAAATTGTTCTAAAAGTCTTGAGATTAATAGTAGTGGATAATGATTTTTTACCATTATTTTATTCAATTTTCGATAATCAATGCACATATCCAAAGAACCATCCTTCTTTTTCACAAAAAATATAAGTATATTTGTTGGAAATTTTGAATATCTGATGAAGTTCTTTGTAAGATTTTTATCAATATAATCTTTTAATACTAAAAGCTCATTTTGAAAAAGATTATAGATTGGACCAAAAGATGGTTGCATTCCTTCTTAAAGATCTATAGCACAATCATATGGTTGGTGCTCCGGCAATATATCAGCATTCTTCTTCTGAAAAACATCTTAAAATTTGTTATATTGCTTTGAAATACTTGCCGATGAAGTCATATTTTCTTTAATTAGAGTCGTATAAATAATAAATGGTATATCTTTTTTGGCTGATTTTATGAAAGCCCTTGCTCTAATAAATAAAGGCTTATTATTTTAGAGCCTTTTACACATTTTTTTTGTAGGAATCTCCATCAAAAATGTTATTCTTTACAACCTCCAATCTATAGATGGATTATGCTTTTTCAACTAAGATAATCCAAGAATAATAGGATTTAAAAGAGTCCTGATAATGTTGAAAACAATCTGACTTCTATGAACTTTGAATGACACTTCTATAGGCATGGTTTCATGGGTGACACTACCAAAGTATAAAGGTCGTGTATCTATTATCTCTATATGAATAGGCTTGGATTTTTGTACTAGAAGAATTTTGTGAAGCTTAATAAATGCCTCATCTATAAAACTAACGGATGCCCCTGAATCTAACAAAGCGGTTGTCTGAAGCTTTTGATAATACTAAAAGATTGTAAAATAATGAGCAAGTTGAGCAGAAAGAGAGGAACTTGAATAGTTTTGTAATATTGGGTTGTCCAACTGCACGGTCCCTACTATGGCTGAACATTGTCATTTTCCTAAACAATTGTACTCTTGCTTTTGGTAATGTGTTGTTTTTGTTTCAAAATAAGTACGATCTTGTGGCCTTCTTTGCCACAATACACGCATAGACCTTCTTCCATCCAATGCTTCTTTTCTTGTGGACTAAAAGGTTTAAATCATTCTATTTCAAATTGCATATCTTCTACTTCTAAGTGTGAATTCAAAACGCTTGTTGATGTGCTTGGAGAATCTTCCAGTTAACGTATTGTGCTGTGCCGTAAGCTTATTGATCTTGTTGTTGTTAAAATATTAAATAATTGGTTATCACATTTTACGACTTAACTAATGGCTTCATTAAGTGATTGTAGATCTGGAAGTCACAATAACAGATCCTTCACATCGTCTCTTAATCCTCAATAAAACTGGCTTATTAGAGCTTCTTCATTCCAATTGATGTCACACGTTTATTGCCTAAAATCGGATACATAGACTGATACAAAACACGCCCCTTGACGTAATGCTCGAATCTTAGCTGTTGCTCAATGAGTCTTGTCATGTTC
>JAWRVF010001642.1:0-22058 GCA_036785485.1 Physcomitrellopsis africana | reverse complement strand
GCTTAATAAATGCCTCATCTATAAAACTAACGGATGCCCCTGAATCTAACAAAGCGGTTGTCTGAAGCTTTTGATAATACTAAAAGATTGTAAAATAATGAGCAAGTTGAGCAGAAAGAGAGGAACTTGAATAGTTTTGTAATATTGGGTTGTCCAACTGCACGGTCCCTACTATGGCTGAACATTGTCATTTTCCTAAACAATTGTACTCTTGCTTTTGGTAATGTGTTGTTTTTGTTTCAAAATAAGCGATATTGGTATACCTTTGAGTAGAGGGATAATCTGCTCTCTAACAAAAAGGATCCAACTTTGATATTGAAGATGAGATGAGTGTTGAGAAACTATCAAAGATACAAGAATATAGAATAAGAATCTTGAATTAAGATAAGGTTTTGAAAAGAAACCAACAAGAATTCAAATTAAATAGATGAATACATAAACAATACTAAGAATGGTGAATTAGAATTCTAAAAGATGCATTGTCAAGACTAAAGAACTCTTCAACCTTGATCCCTATATATACTCATGTCTAGGATGCTTTCTGAGCGGCTTCCATCAAACTAAGAAGCTTCTCAAGCAGCTTTCACCAACTAGGAAGCTTCTTGGACTCTTTCTATTAACTGGGAAGCTTCTTGAGCTCCTTCCACTAACTAAGAAACTTTTCAACCGACTTTCATCAATTAAAAAGTTTTTAGAATATTCTAGAAGATTTTGTGAACCTCCAAAGTGTATGTCCCTAACAATTTCATGATAGTTTATGGGCTACACATAAAAGAATTTGGATTACTTTTGCTAAATTGAAAGAATGATATTGGTAGAAGAATATATATCAAGATGTAGCTTCATTTATAGAATCTTATATAACTTGTCAAATATATTCAAATATATATCATAAAGATGGTCTATATCTAACATATTCTTTGGCTATTCATTTTCAATGGATTGTGGATTTGATTATTGTACCAATAGAATTATGGAAAATGAGGTATTTACTTTTGGCTCGTGAAGATTTATCAAACCAAGTGGAAGGCAGGGTATTAAGAACAAAGTCTATAAAAAGAATCTATAGATTTTTATTTGAGGATGTTATTTGTCGCTATAGATGTGTGGGAAAGATCATTGCAGATCATGAAGAATTAGATGTACATGAAGCTCGTGAATTCTTTAAGAGATGCAAAATTAAATTATCATTAATTACAACTTATAATCCAAAGAAAAATGCAAAGAGTGAACATGGACATCTATCAATTATAAAAGCCTTAGTTAAAGCTTGTAATAGAAGAGTAAAAGAATGGCCTCGACTTCTACCTTATGCATTATGGATTGGTCAAATAATACATAATTTAGTGATAGGATATATGCTAGTAGAACTCATAATAGGTCAAAAATCTATTATGCCAATTGAAGAACATGTGCCAACTTGGAGTATGCTACTTTGAGAAAATGGGTTAACAAAAGAAGAATTGTTGGCTATTAGAATTCAGTAACTTAAACAAAGATCAGAAGATGTGGAGTTAGTATTAAAACAATTACAAGAGGCAAAGCTAAAAAATAAGGCTCGATTTAATAAACAACATCAATTGAAGCCTAGAGCAATTGAAATAGGTGATTGGATACTTGTTTATGATAGTAGTTTGGATAACCAACATAATACTTTTGGAAAGTTTTTAAAACATTGGTTTGGACCATATATAGTGGTAACTATCCATGACAATGCCACATATTCATTGAGAGAGTTAGATGGTACAAGGTTGAAAATACCTATTGCTAAAAAGCAGGTGAAGATTTTTAAAAGACAAGATGGAAAAATTAATATGGAGGATCACGCTAAAGATATCAATGATTCTGAAGAAGATAATTGTATTGAAATAGATGATGAATATGATGATGAAGAACTTAATGTAAAAAATGAAGAGATGGTGTGATGCCAACTATGACATATGGCTCATTTGGCGCATATTGGAAGATGTGCATGTTCAGAGGGGGTAAATGTCATGTTGTAACACGTTTATATGATGAAAAATATGAATAAGAATAATTTCTACTTAATATTTGATTATCTTGGTTCAATAGGAACTTAAAATACTTAAGAAAAGATTTATGAAAGCCTTTTAGATTATTTTCTTATTTTAATAGCTAAAAGATAAAAATTAGTTATTAAATTTTTCTTTTAGGTTATAAAAACTCTTTTGCTGCTTTTAAAAAGCCATAAGTTAATAAAAATAGAATAGAAGAGATAAATAGTTAATATGGTTGATACTAGGATTAAGTTGAGGATAGGATTAAGCTTAAAAAATCCTTAGAATAAGTTGGATTGATACTCAGGGGTCGATCATGTATGGGATAGGATCAAAATCAAACTTTTAGCCACAAAAACGGCCACTAAGGGCAAGATATCAGGGCATTTGGAGATCAACAATTAGAATTAGAGAGCTAACTTCAAGCTTATGCTAGAAGTATTAGATTTATTTCTATAGGATTTGAAAAGACTTAGCAATTGCTATCTAAAATCAAAGTTATATCCAAGATTGAATTTTTATGCAATAAAGTTAGAACTAGCACTCTTGGCTATTGTGTGCAATTGAAATAATATCTATAGTTGAAAATTTGAAAATATGTGGATGATTGAGTGTGCTAGGTCTAAGTAAAAATTTATAACAATCTAATGATGCAATTAGGATTTATTTGATCTTTAGTACAAAGAGATACTAGAAATTGGCAATTTAGGATTGTTTAGGGTTTTTGCAATATCTACGGATTTATTAATCAAATTAATATAAAATTTGGCTTAATGTTAGAAGACTTGAAGGACAAACTACACACCAAATTTTAGCAGAAGTTAATAGTTGAAGAAAGAGAAATTGCTACTAGGATATCTATGTTAACTTTCAAGTTGGTGACCGAGTGACATTAGTGCGGTTTTTAGCTAATTTTTGACAATCTATAATTTGGATTGGATTTAAACTTTCTAAGCATATAAAAGACTTATATTTGTATTTGTGTACAAAATTTCATACTAATCTGATAGTCAAATTAAAAATTATAGCTTATTAAAGTTTGCTGACTAAGATTAGGACTTGCAAAGAGAAATCTAAGTTGCTTAATTGTGACAAGTAACAAAGCAATTGGATTTTATATGTAATTGAAGTTATTAAGAAGAGTGTTTTTAAGCACTTTGAATTGACTTGAGCACTCTTAAATTGAAATTTGAATCATATTCTTTTTATATAGATGAAATCTATTAAGGATTCTTGAAGATTTGTGAATTACAATCTCACCCTCTACAGCTAGGTGTCCAGCACATTTTCAAATATGATAACACGTAATATGACAATGGGAGGCATTGAAATAATATATTTTAAAAATATGTTATTGAAGATTGTTTATAGAAATGGTAGTATTACGCTCACGATTGAATTATCTAGAATTATGACTATATTATTGAAAAAGAGCAAAACAGCCTACTCTATATTTAAGATCTTATTAAATTTGAATAATTCATTAATATGTAAGATTTGACAATAAAGTAATTTGGTTGAATTTTTGTATCAAATCAAGTTGATTCTATAGAATAAGTCACAAATACTAAACAAATTGACATTTAAAGTTGTTGATTAGATATTAACAAATATTGCAATGTAGAATTTGTCATTTAGTAGCATCATATTTATCATGTCCAATGATTTTTGTCAAGTCCTTCTTATCATTTTAAAAGGTACGTAGCTCAAGATTGTATCATTGTCAATCAAGAAGTCTTACCTTTGGCAAAATATGGTGGCTTTTTGGTTACATATTAACATACACATATTAGTAGCACTTGAGGTATTACAAGAGCTTAGAAGAGAAATTGCATGGCTAGTAATGTCTTCCTTCTTTCATTCATTTATTTACATAAATGCAAGAAATGGAAATTCCATTGTTATATTATGTATTACTTTGTTTGGAAATGCACTTAGCTATAGAAGATAAAGTTACATTTTGTAACTAATCAAGAATCTAATAATATTGATAAAATTCTAAATAAATCTTGATTGAATCTTAATAGTTTATAATCAAATCCTAATCAAATCTTAAAGAATTTTTTTAAAAATTATAAAAGAATCCTATTTAAATTCTAGATTTGCTACAAAATACACAAAATTCTTTAAAATATAAATCCTTTTTTATTTCACAAATATCAAAGTCATGTAAAATAACTTTGACTTTATAAAGTTCTTATGAAGTTATTATCCACTTAAATCATCCAATATCAATGCTTAAAGAAATTCTATCAAATTTGCTATCAAATTTTTTTCTTTAATTAATAAAAAAAAATCCTTTATTTTTTGTAGGTTTGCAATTTTATATCCTTGGATTTGGTTTTGATCTTAGTTCACAACCAATCCTTTCCAAATATCATTATAAATTTTTTAAGATAATTTTTCTAATAGCTATTTTTTACTTTTATTTAAAGATATCTATAGTACTATTTTTATTAATCTATCTTTTTTTATCTTATTTATGGTCTTATAAAGTAAATAAAAGTTCTTTTATAAAAAAGACAATATAGATACAATTTTTCTACTTTTTTCTATCTTTTGCCTATAATTTCTAAATGAATTTTGTTACTAAGTCTTCAATTAAGCTCCTATACAATATAGGTCTTCTTTTGCTTTGTCACCTTATAGTAGTGGTATAACACAATACTATTTGGCCATGGCCAAAAAAGGGCTAGATGGTGGTAGAGCACTTTTGTCTCTCTTTGGTACTTTACACTAGACTTGATTGGGTTGAGCTACCATGTGCTTCCTCGCCCTTGGTTGTATGCTATCCATACCTTATACAACACTCTATAATAGACCTTCTCTCTCTCTCTCACACTGTGCATTAATTGATTGCTTTGATATTTTTTATTACTTCTAGTTATTTTGCGCTCTCTTTAAGTCCTAAAAATCCAAAATTATAAATTTTTCTATGTGTATATTATGATATTTAGCATATTAAAATATATATGTATTTTTATTATCAAAAAATTAAAATCTTTTTATTCTTTAATCTAAATAGATGGATTTACATATAAATTTATAATTAGTTAAAATTTTCTATTCTAAATAAAAATATTTTAAATTTATTAATATATTTATTTATTACTTTTTTATAATATTGATATTTTTATTTAAATTTATTATTATTATTATTATTTTTTACATGTAAAAGTCTATTAAAATTTTAAAGACATGGAATATATTTTTATTTATATATATATATATATATATATATATAAATGATGGTAACAATTAAGTACACAAGTAAGTTTTTTGAAATCAAGATGATTTCTTTTAAAAAAATCAATTTTATATATATTCAATGATTTTAAATAAATATTAAAAATATAATTTATGGTTTTTTATATAATAATTTTGATCCTTAATAACTAAAATAAAAAAAGTTACATGAATTTTAAGTCAAATATGTATATAAACATACTTATTCAAATCATCACTTTGTAATATGAGTATTCTGAAATGTTGTTTAGACATAGAAGGTATTCTGATTTCATGACGAAACATAAAAATTGATCATTTTATGCTCAGATCTACAAATTAACACTCAAACATCTATACATTTCTTCTAATAAATTGAACTTTGTTTTTGTTTACAAAATTTTCCATTGATAGACTGATTGATGCATATTTTACTTTAATGTCTTCCACAACTCTTTTTATCTTCTTTGTTTTCCACAACTTTCTTTCTCTTTTTTCCATTATTTTATTTTACAGAATTTAAGATCAGAATGGGCACGCACACAATTCTTCTACAAATCTCAGAAGAAAATCTCGTTGTTAGCTCCTACACAAACAACACTCAACAATTCCAAATTGGCCAATCTAGTTTGACACTGCACAATCTACTTTGACACTGCACAATCTAGTTTCAGAATGAATAAACATAAAAATAGATATATCCAAAATAATATACACAGTGTGTGTAAATGAGTAAAAAATAATTATATATACACTGGTCAAATCCAGTGCATTGCAGCTTCGGTCAGCTCATGCCTGGTTATGACTAACATAGGCTTGTATTTGAGTATCAAATTTGAAGCCCAAATCCATTGCAAATGTTGTTCATTAACACTTACATACATTTAATTTCAACAAAAAATTGATAAATATGTGTGTGTATATACATGCATACATATACATATACATATATATGTACACATACACACATATATATAAATATATATATATATATAAATATATATATATATAAATATATAAATATATATACATATATATCAACTGTACGACTGATGGGTTGGGTTGAGTTGGGACCGCACGACGTGAAGCAATTGTAACCTTCATCTCAACTCGCAATCTGCCCAACCCACTGGACGGCAACTGTTCAGTGTGCAACAATTGTAACGATGCGATGGTTCTTCGAACAAAATGATAGTATATGAACAAAACGATGGTTTATGAACAAAATGATAGCTCAGGAACAAAATAATGGATTCATAAGTGTAGGATAGGCACCATGGCAAACAAATTTGCCAAAAAAAGACAACCAAGTCTGAGCACGCCGCACCAGAGACGTCGATTTAGAGACTAGCCAGTGCAGGCAGTGCACGAGCCGTGCTTTCAACAGAAAGGTACCTAGAAGAGTACCCAGTTTCTACAGCGCAAGGGGAATCATCCTCCGATGTTCGTCAGCACAGGCTACCTTGCAAAACTGGGTCGAATCGTCACACTAGATTGAACTCTAAACTAAGGTCTGCGGCTAGACTCTCTGCTGATAATCAAAGAAACCTCCTGTTGAGTGACTAGAAAAAAAGCGCGACTAGCTATTTGTTAATAGATGCATGGGGACTAGGCTCCCGCGGACACCCTGATCTATCATTGAGTTCACAATTATTCCAGTCCTTGCGTGTAGCACAAATACTCTACAATCAGGAGTTTGTTCTCGAAAACCGGGTACAGCAGTGGTGTAGAATGTGTCACTTAGTCTCCGTAACCACATATGCCGAACTTGCACCGTGTGGCGCATTTCTTCCTACATCCACCGCAGTGGTGATTGTCGCTGCCAAAGACGTTCTTGCAGTAGCCGTGACAGCACCTGCGACCCCAACCGCACTGCTTACCGCATTCGCCACAATGTCTACTGTCGTGGTTCACGCTCGTGCACCGTCCTCTGCAGCATGAACGCGCGTATCCGCATCCCTTGTTGCACTTCCCACAGTGACCATTGTTCTTCTTCAGGTTCACGCACTTCCCATTGCAGCATGTCCATCCGCTTTGACACTGCTTGTGCTTTCCACAGTGGGAATGTGGCGGGAAGGGATGAGAAGGCTTGGTCGGCTTACTAGGCTTGCTGGGCGTGCTCGGCTTACTGGGCGGGCTCGGCTTGCTAGGCTTGCTCGGCTTACTGGGCGGGCTCGGCTTGCTAGGCTTGCTCGGCTTACTGGGCTTGCTCTTCTTATTCGGCTTCTTGCATTTGCCTGATACACAGTAGTACCCCTTCTTGGTATTGCAGCGCATCTCACATTTGCCGCAGTTGTTGATGTCAGAAGAGAGGTTTACACATTTCTTCTCGCAACATCCAGGTTTCTTGAAGTATTTCTTACAACTCTTGCTGCTCCAGCACTGCTTCCACGATCGCTGGGTCAGAATGCGAGCCATTGGATGAGCAGGCGACGAGCTGGAGCCGCCTTCGGTCGAAACAACGCCCAAATCCGTGTCGAGATCCCCCACATTTGAGTCCGCAATTTCATCCTTTTGATCATCCCAAGAAGGCGCATCTTCTAAACTGGACTCTGTAGCGGATAATGTGACGCATGCATTGACCACAACAGCTTCATCGGTGACTACAGCCTGCATACACAACACTGCACCGAACAATGCAAACAACAGCAAGGCTAGTTGCGGGGCCATGGTCGAAGTGCAAAAGGTTCAGCACTTGCAACCTCACTGGACTGCAGCCCCAGCTCGAGGGTCATCTCCTGCACTCAGAGACTGAGTGGGCTGGTGAAATATTCCCTGCATGACACTGAAGACTGTGATTTATACAGAGCAGCAGCATAGGTTGGACGAATTCTAGCCAGCTGGGATTGTGCAGCTCCGCGTCTTACGTATTTGACGTCCTTGGTTGCTCACGTGGATTAAAATATTAATTCACGAGCTTATGGAAATGAACTTGTTGAAGGATCAAAGAGCGATGGGTCTGGCATGAGAGCGGCAGCAGGACAAGACCTGTCCCCAGATTTTGTACTCGATGTAGACCCCACAATAACCGACTCATGTCCCCGATGGCAGTAGTTTACAAAAAGGTTATACCGATTTGGTTCAGGTCTGGGACAAATTTAAAAACCTTAAATCCAAAATGGAATTTAGTACCAGTTGACTCTCGCAATTCGGCGCACTTCTGGCTCTACCGCAGAAGCAGCTGGAACTGTTTTCGGCTAAGAATATCAAGGCCTTATGTGCTGCTAAACAACTGGATGAGCGCTAACAATCCATCCCCGAAAACTTCGATCGAGTGTCATCGTGATTGCTATGGTCCCACCCACGTTGGAGAATGGCTTTCAGTTGTCGCAATCTGAAGCACTATTTCATTGCAGCGCGAAAACTGTGCAGTGAAAGGGCATCTATTGACAATTGACAAGTGTTACGACCAGATTCAGCCAAGTCTCGAGACCCCGCATTCGTCAAATCAGTGTAATCAGCCTTAACTTTTTTCAGTGCCTTCACGTAACTTCACAGTTCCTTTTCGTAAGACATTAACCGAACGTTTGGGACATTGGCACAACTGGGTGTCCCGGGTTTGACATGCTCAAGGATTGACAAGGTGTCCCAAGGCATAACAAGGTGTCCCTGGTTTGACATGCACGACGCAGAATCAAAGTTTCGCTGGACTCTAGTTACTGAATCGGAAGTTTGGCGTTGGTGGATATCGATCTCAGCCTTTGGTTGTATCTATTCGAGCCACCGATAAAAGGGTTCAAACCAAATTGTTCAGTCTATACTTCATAAAAGTTCATGACCGTAACAGCTGAGTGGCCTCGTGGAATCGGATGAGACGATTTACTGGAAGTGGGATTCATTCTTGACGATTCAATGAAGGGCGAAGAAACAATTCTAATTTGGTGCTCACAGACGAGACACCCCTGGGGGAATGTCTCTGCTATGAAGGGTTAAGGTCAATCCTAAGCAACGCATGCACCCAAATTTATCCAAGCGCACGCCGCACTAGTTTGACCTCATTCTTGCTAATTTTACCCCCACGGCCAGACCAGCTTCGAGAGGTTACTGTTATTGCTTATTCTACCTGCGCCGAGCTCGCACAGGAAGCATTGGGGTTGGTTGGAAGGGCTCCTTGGTTGCATGCACATGGACGCAATAGGTCCAGTTCATGAGTGCGAGGGAGTGAGCGATGTCGGATCATAAGAAAGCAGGATGTGAGCGAGGAGGAGATGCCGAGGTGCTCAGCCAGGACCATAACGAAGCCAGATCCCTGCGATGCCATGCGATGCTTGAATGGGAGGGGTGGTGGTGGTGGTGGCGATGGTGAAGCAGGATGTGGGTCCAAATGGTGGAGGAATCGGAGAAGCGGCATCAGCACCAACCAACAAAACTTTTATAAATCTTTGTAAATTTTTTGGTAAATCTTTAAAAGCTCCTAAAATCTTTTTAAATCATTTGTAAGTATGTAAAACCTTTCATATTCTTCTAAAAGCTTTTGTGGCCATCTATGACCATCCAAAATCAATCATAGTTTTTATAAAAATAGTATAGAATATTTTTTAGACTTCTTAAATATTTTATAATACTTAGGATTGTCCTTAGAAATTTCATAGGATCTAGTCATCATAATATAAATAAAAATATAGGATAAATAATATTTTAGTCTTGCCAATACAAATTTTAGATAAATTCAAGTGTTATTTTGTTTTTGAATTAGTATATAGTCTAGTTTCTAATCTGATGTCTTATTTCTCTTGAAATTCTTAATTTTTTGGTTCTTTATCTTTAAATCCTTGAAATTTTTGCAATTCTACATTTTATTATAATTTTTTATTTTTTTATTTTTAGATTTTAGATTTTAGATTTATAAAAGAAAATTTTCTTACTTTTTAGAGGATACAATTGCATTGCAAAGGTTAAAAATTTTCCACCCTTAATTTAATATCTTATCTAACAATGGTTTTATTTAAAAGAGCAAATTACTATTCTTTTTAAAAATACCATTTAATTCTTGAGATTACATATTATTTCTTTTAAAGAAATATTGTTATAGATTTTTTTTTTTAAAATAGATTAATTTTAAAATAGTATATTACTTATTTTATAATAATATTTATAACTATTTTTAAAAAACTTAAAAATTTATCTTTAATTTATTATTAAGGTCGCACTTGAATTAACAAATTTGATTCTAAAAACTTATACATAATAATAAATGAATTATATAATATCTAATTTGGTATTATTTAATTATAAATTTGAAAGAATTTTGACAAATATTATTTTATTTTAAAGATAAAATATAATAGCTTAATACAAAAGTCTTTGATTTAATCTTATTATTGGATTTAAGTAGAAATTTATATCTTTCAATTGTTGGATCTTAATTTGATTCTATCATCTTATAAAATCTAAATATAATTCAAGAAATAGAAACCATAAAGTTTTTTATATAGAATATATTAAAAAATCTTTTAGAAGAATTTAAAAAGATTAATTTGTAAGTAGCAGCTTACTTGGGAAAAATTTTAGATTCAAATTTAGAAGATAATAGCACTATTAATTTTAGATTTTATATAGTCCTTTGATCTAAAGAAGGTTCGAAGCTAAAAATCTTAGTTATAAATTCCATTATTTAAAAATAAAAATCAATACCAATAGATTATAATAATTTATCAATTTGGTATCATTTTGACTAGCTACATATCATAGAATGAAGGATTGTAATACTTTAAAGTATGCAAAATAGAAATTAGAAGATCATACGGCTATCCATATTCAAAGTTAGGTTCAAAACTACAACTTAAAAAGGATTCATCAAGATATATTAAAAAGAACACAACAATTATACAAAGGTATAGAAATGAATATTTAAAATACAAACATTGATAAATTCATAATTATAACTTATAGATCTAATTAAAAATTAAAAAAAATATAGATATAAAATATAGACTAAAAATTCAAATAGATAAGCAAGATAAAATATTATAAAGGAACCAATAAATGATAAGAAAAAATAAGAGTCATAGTGTTACGGACATACACATAGTTACCTATATAATTAAGTAGAACTAGATAAAAGTAGGTAAAAATAGATTAATTCTATAATATCTTCTAGAAAAACTTCTTGGAAGCTTCATAGACGTTGCTTTGACCGTATAGGTATCCATAGTTGATTTCTTGGTTAGAAACTTGGTCAACAAGTTAACCATGTGCCACACATGTTAATAGCTTGTTCTTTAAGCTAACTACGTGGCGCACATGTAAAAAACTTGCCTTGCAAGCTAAGGCAAGTGGCCTTCAAAGTCAACACATATTGGAGGTCCTATAGAACATCTCCACGTAGCTTCAAGTTAGATAGTATATATAGAGACAAGAGCGAAGCCTTCTTCACTCTTGTCAACTCCTTTCTTGCTTCTAATCTAGTTTCAAGAGTCTTTAATTGTCTTGTCTTTTGACAATAGCCATTCTAGTTTCTATTGAATATATATTTTTTTATTTCTATTTTATAAGAGAAGTCTCACTTGTCCATTTGATTTCATTGAGTTCTTGTCCTTGACAGTTTGACAAGAGTGAAGATTTATTGTTCTTGTTTTGTGTTAGAAGTGAGTGGATTATCCCACTTCTATTCTTTGTATTTGAAGGTTGCGGACTACCCACCTTTGAATTGACTCTATTTGCTTTCTAATCTTGATTTTTTCCTAAAAGAGAGTGGATCACCCCTCTTTGTGGAAGATTTTTGTTTGATATTAGAGGTTGCGGATTACCCTCCTCTAATCCAAATTATAGATTTGCAAAGTTGTCTAAGATGGAAGGAAAAATCATGGATGCTACACTTATCGGAAGCGAGAATAGATTTGCAACTATTGCAGATCTTCAGGAGCTTGTCAACACTCTTAGAGTGGAAATTTCACAAATCACCAATGGTAATCATGGAAGCGCTATTCCAACACCTATGGAGGAAGTCCAGAGCTTACGCCAAGAAGTTGTACAACTGAGAGAAGCAAGTAGATCAGCCTCCCAACCGAATCCAAGAAATCTTGCTTCTTTAAGCGTTAAAGAGGCAAAGATTAGTATGCCCGAGAAATTTGATGGAACAAGATCAAAATTTCGAGGATTTTTGCAACAAGTCAAGCTTTATTTAAGGTTACACCCTTTCCAATATCCTGATGGATTTACCCAAGTTGGATTCATAGGTGCACTTCTATCTGGAAGTGCCCTTTCTTGGTTTGCACCTTTGATGGAAAAAGATTCAAGACTTCTTTACAATCTGAATTCATTCCTTGAAGTGTTTACGGCTACATTTGGAGAAAGCGACCGAGAGAGGGTAGCAGAGACCAAGCTTTTATCTTTACGACAAGGATCACGGTCAGCTACAACATATGCTGCTGAATTTCAAAATCTTGCTTGTGATGTAGAGTGGAATGACAAAGCCCTTATCAACCAATTTCGTTATGGATTGAAGGATAACGTCAAAGATTTGTTACTAACAATGCCAAAAGCTGAATCTTTGGAGCAATTTGTTGCTCAAGCGATTGCATGTGACAATCGATTATTTGAAAGGCGCCAGGAACATAAATTCAGTTGGAGAGAACAAGTCAATTGATGACAGCAACTCCTAAGTTTTCAGAAACTTACTTGGCTAAACCAGAACCAATGCAAATTGATGCGGTACGCTTTAAACCTCTCACTGAGCAGGAAAAGACTCGACGTCGTCAAGAGGGTTTGTGCTTATATTGTGGAGAATCTAAACACACTGCTCAATATTGTCCAAAGAAGCAACGCAATCACAAAATGAGAAGTATGGCTGCTAGAGAAGACACTGTGTCGGAAAACAAATTTCTCCAGCTACAATAGGGACCGTGCAGCTGGAATCATGTGCAACACCTTGTAAAGGTCCTATTCTCTCCTCAGACCCCTCACCTTGTTTTATAATAGAAGTATCATTAGGACCTAAAAATCACAAAGTCTTTGCTTTATTAGATTTAGGAGCCTCAGCCTGTTTCATAGACGAAGATTTTGTCAAAAAACAAGAAATAGTTTTAATCAAGAAAGCTAAACCTGTGCACGTAGAAGTCATAGATGGTTGTTTGTTATCTTCTGGAGATGTCACCCATGAGACTGTTCCTTTAGATGTAGCAATTAAAGGACATACTAGTGTAGTAATATTTAATGTGATTAGATCCCCTTCAAATCTGATTATTTTAGGATTATCGTGGTTAGAAAAGTATAATCCTCAAATAGATTGGATTTCTCGTAACCTCGACTTTTCTTGTAGTTCAATCCAAGAATCCAGTAGTCAAGTAGAAATACATAAGTCTAGTATATCCAAACCCTTACTAATAGGTGCGAAAGCTTTTATACATGCGGCAAAAGAAGGACCATCTTTTGTTATATATGCCACACCTATTTCGGATACTGAGAAGACTACAAGTAATATTCCTAACCAATATCAAGATTTTCAAGATGTTTTTGAAAAAAAAACGCAAATATTCTTCCACAACATCGACCTTATGATTGCTCAATCGACCTTCAAGCAGGAGCTCAACCACCATTTGGACCAATCTATAGTTTATCGCAGAACGAGCTGACTGCATTGAAGGAATATATTGACGAGAACTTGGCTAAGAACTTCATACGCCATTCGAAATCTCCAGCAGGAGCTCCTATCTTATTTGTAAAGAAAAAAGACGGATCCTTACGGATGTGCGTAGATTATCGAGGGCTTAATAAGATTACCATCAAGAACAGGTATCTTTTATCTCTGATTTCAGGACTTCTTGATCAACTCAGCCAAGCAAAGATCTATACAAAAATAGATCTACGAGGAGCATATAATTTGGTCCGCATCAAAGAAGGTGATGAATGGAAGACTGCATTTCGAACTAGGTATGGATATTTTGAATATAATGTCATGCCGTTTGGACTCACAAATGCACCAGCTTCTTTTCAACATCTTATGAATGACGTTTTTTGTGAATTTCTTGATGATTTTGTTGTCTGCTATTTAGTCGACATTCTAATCTACTCTAAGAACGCAGAAGAACATGAATTTCATGTTTGTCGTGTGTTACAAAAACTTAGAGATGCAGGATTATACGCCAAGATGGAAAAGTGTGTATTTCATACTACTCAAGTTGACTTCCTAGGATACATCATTTCTAATAACGGCTTAATGATGGATCTTAAGAAAGTTTAGACAATTATGGACTGGAAAATTCCAAGGATAGTAAGAGATGTACAGTGTTTTTTGGGATTTGCCAATTATTATCGGATCTTCATTAAGAACTTTTCTCAAGTTGCAGCTCCATTGACACGCTTAACTTGTAAAGAAAAACTTGAGTGGAGCAAGGAAGCAGAAGCATCATTTGAAGCTTTGAAGACAGCTTTTACTTTTGCACCAATCTTGTATCGCGTCGACTTTTCTAAAGCATTCTTTATGGAAACAAATGCATCAGATTTTGCATTGAGTGCCGTATTGTCACAAATGGGAACAGATGACAAACTTCATCCAATAGCTTTTCATTCAAAAAAGTTTTCAGTAGTCGAGATTAATTATGAGATCCACGACAAAGAACTTCTTGCAATCGTGGACTCTTTTCAAGAATGGCGTCATTATCTAGAAGGCGCCTCCCATCCAGTCACCGTATATATGGATCACAAGAATCTCGAGTATTTCATGTTAGCACGTGTTTTAAATCGTCGTCAAGCTCGTTGGAGTATGTCTTTGTCAAGATTCGACTTCATTATCACGTATAGGCCAGGAAAACAACAAGGTTTGTCTGATGCCCTTTCTAGACGTTCTTATCTTGCTCCAAAAGAAGGAGATGCAGCTTTTGATCAACAAAGAACGACCCTCTTGAAGCCAGAACAATTTTATCTTCGAGCAATCAAATCAACATTGACCATTGATTCGAATTTTCTCAAGAAAATCCAATCAAGTATGTCCTCAGACCCTCTTGTTCATATATTAAGAACAATTCATCTAAGTCTTATATACTTCCAAGTTTAAATTTAAGAACAATCTACTCTACTTTGAGAGGACGCTTGTATATCCCAGAAGGCGAAGCACGATTAAGTGATGTTGAAGCTCGTCACAATTTTTCCGCAGCAGGACATTTTGGATACAACAAGACTCTGGAACTAATATCAAGAGATTTTTGGTGGCCTCAAATGTGGAAGGCAGTTAAGGAGTTTGTACAATCATGCGATGTCTATTCAAGATCAAAAACCCCTCGTCATCGACCTTACGGACTTCTCCAACCACTACCTATACCAGAACAACCATGGTCTTCTATCTCCTATGGATTTTATCACAGATCTACCAATTTCAAGTTCATATGATTCCATATTTGTGATTGTAGATCGGTTCACCAAGATGGCACACTTTGTATCATGTACAAAATCTATCACAGGTGAAGAAACAACTAAGCTCTTTCTTGACAACATCTATCGCCATCATGGATTGCCAAGGGATATTATATCAGATAGAGGAACGCAATTTGTATCCAAATTTTGGAGAACCTTGTTCAAGATATTGAAGGTGGATATAAAACTATCTTCAGCCTTCCATCCTCAAACAGATGGTCAAACGGAACGAGTGAACCAAGTCTTGGAGCAATATTTGAGGTGTACCATCAATTACCATCAAGATGATTGGACAACTCTTTTGCCATTGGCAGAGTTTGCTTATAATAATTCGATACATTCTTCTACTCAACAAACACCTTTCTTTGCCAATTATGGTTATCACCCATGACTTGATATTTTTGACTTTTCAAAAGCTGATAATCTTGCGGCAAAAGATTTGGCAAATCAGTTGGCAGAGCTACATGCAACAATGAAGGTGCGATTAAAAGAAGCTCAGGAACGACAAAAGACCAATGCAGATGTCTATCGCAAGCAACAACCTCAATTCCATGTTGGTGATAAGATATGGCTACTTCGTCGAAATATCAAGACTGTTCGTCCTTGTGATAAGTTGGACTATCGTAGGCTTGGACCATTCTCAATTTGTGAACAAGTCAATCCACTCGCTTATCAATTAAAGCTATCGGAGTCTATGAAGATTCATCCTATATTCCATGTGTCTCTACTTGAGCCATATAAGACAACAAATATACAAGGAAGAAAACAAATGCCACCGCCTCCTATAGAAGTGGATAACAATGAAGAATTTGAGGTGGAAGAAGTCTTAGATTCGAGGCGGCGCCGAAACAGGTTGGAATATCTTATTCATTGGCGCGGATACAATATTAGTGAGCGCACATGGGAACCGGCAAAGAATCTTGCAAATGCAGCAAGGAAGGTGGAGACCTTTCATCAACGACATCCATCAAAACCAAGATGAAGACCTCTTCTATAAAAGAAACAAGATCTAGGCAAGATAACATTCAACTTTCTAACCTTGTTTGTAACTTCTTTGTATTTGTGGCGTTGAGGAAATGGAGAACCAACAACCAGCGGATTCGACTCAAGAGCCTTCATTTGCTGACTTGCCGGATGAGACGTTGCGATTGTCACAACCTTCAAGACGACGCAACCAAGATGAAGATCTTCAAGAACGACATGTTTTTCTTTGAATAGATGGCGAGATACAACGTGTTTGGTATCACGACCTTGGAAGAGACTCCCGATGTTTGGTGATTTTATTGGAGGTAGGAACAACTCCTGATGGTGTTCCAAACGTATTATTCGAAGGAAGTTATGAAGGTCACAACAATGATCAAATAACAGGGTGGTCTTCCCGCCCCGGAATGGGACATTATCGATGGCTGAGAGGACCCATTAATTACCTTCAAAGAGAACAAAGATCAGAGTATGTGGCAAATACAATCCGGCACATCTTAGACTTCCTCAACATCTAACCACCGCTCCTCGTGGAACTCGTGCCTAAAAGGAGGGATAATGTCACGGACATACACATAGTTATCTATATAATTAAGTAGAACTAGGTAAAAGTAGATTAATTCTATAATATCTTCTAGAAAAACTTCTTGGAAGCTTCATAGACGCTGCTTTGACCGTATAGGTGTCCATAGTTGATTTCTTGGTTAGAAACTTGGTCAACAAGTTAACCATGTGCCACACATGTTAATAGCTTGTTCTTCAAGCTAACTACGTGGCGCACATGTAAAAAACTTGCCTTGCAAGCTAAGGCAAGTGGCCTTCAAAGTCAACACATATTGGAGGTCCTATAGAACATCTCCACGTAGCTTCAAGTTAGATAGTATATATAGAGACAAGAGTGAAGCCTTCTTCACTCTTGTCAACTCCTTTCTTGCTTCTAATCTAGTTTCAAGAGTCTCTAGTTGTCTTGTCTTTTGACAATAGCCATTCCAGTTTCTATTGAATACATATTTTCTTATTTCTATTTTATAAGAGAAGTCTCACTTGTCCATTTGATTTCATCGAGTTCTTGTCCTTGACACATAGAACCTACACTGTGAAAGTAATCAACTAATATGAATCAACTATAAAAAGAAATGGCAAGCATATCCTAGATCTTAATATAAATATCAATCTAAAGATCCAAGAAATACAAAATAGATTTATAAAAATACTCTATTGCTTTACTTACAATATTAATTTATCACAATTTCCAACATCTCAAAAAATTTATACTAAATTCTATCATTAAAATAAACAAAGATCAAGATGACATTGCAATTAAAGTAATCAATGTAAAATCAATAATATATATAATCTATGAGTAGAATCATAATAATTATAACTTTATTAAATAAAAACTATTAATATAATTATTATAATTAGTAATATAATTCAAAAATTGATTGTTGGCAAAGGTAGTTACATGATTTTATTTAAGCAACCACACAATCATGACATCAAGACATATGACATGATTGGTTGTAAAGAAATAGATATACAAAGGTACAATATTGTAATATTTTTAAATATAAATAGTAAAGAAAGAGACATATGAAGGCACAAAGAAACCTCCAATCAAACTCTTCTAGACTAGATCTATAAGAATATATTAGTAACTCTTGTTAAAAAAAATGTAATCAAAATTCTTACATATTATATTAGAAGGTACAAATTAATAAGTAACAAGGTATAAAAAAAACCATTAACTAATTAGGAAGGTGAAATGCTTTATAATCTAAAAAACAATCTAATCATCAACAATCCAATCAATAATAATTCAAATCCATAACTATTAAAAATATGATTAGAACAATATGTTGCAATAGATGGCATAGATATCTTCTAAAACAATAGGCAATAAGTATAATATTTTAAAAAATAATTGAAATATATCAACTTCATAAATAAAAAAATTAGAAATTCAAAATTCTTAAATATTTGATTAGACCAAGTCAAACAACCTTGCCATAGCCTCACTATTATATATAAGTAAAGATCTAAAAACAAGAATCTTATAAGAAAATAAAAATAAAAATTTCTTATTAGATTTTTCCAAATCAACAAAACTAAACAAGAGTATGCCAAGAATTGAATGCAATAGAATTTTTTTTATCTCTTTACTAGTGGAGATAAAACTTAGATGGATGGAGAAATATTACTACACCAAATTTTTAATTAATATATCAAAACACTAGCTCAACAATAATACCTACCTTTCTAATATTGAAGTTATTCATTTCTTTTAAATCTCAGGCCTTATTATCATAAACCTAGTTTTAATAGCCACTCTAAGCTAATACAATGTTATTCCTAATATTCAAAATAGAAGCAAAAGAATATTAGTTGATAGAGTGAATATAATTAAAATACAATTTGAATATGATATGACTTACAACAATGAGATCTTTGTTGCTACTCTAAATTATATAATGGAAGTAATAAGATAAAAGATGTGATATGGTGGAATAACAATAGTTGTAAAATTCATAATTAATTGTTAAGAGTGGCTAGATTAGACCTTCTTGTCTTAAATTTTTTTTTTGTGTTTTGATTAGATCAATAAGTTTAGAAGGAGTAGTTCATTTAACTCTAAGGATGATGATACAAAAATATAGTTTCTTTTATGTTCAAGGAAAAGAGAGAGAAAAAAAAAAATGTCCTTTCTAATTTTTTTGTGATTCTAGGTTTTCACCTTATCATCTTTTATCTTTATAAAATTAAAAATATTATATATTATGAGAGAATTAATTTATTATAAAAAATCCTCTAATTATATAATTATATTTTTAATATCACACCTAAGTATGATATTTTATTATATTTTTTTATATAAATCTTAATAAATCAAGGATTTTATTTAAAAAACAACACATTTAAGTCCCTTTCTTTTACTTTTCTCTCTTTTCTAACTTCTTCTAGCTCTTTTTAAAACAACATCTATCAATTTTTTTTTCTTCCATTACTTTTCAAAAATAAGTCTTTTCTTTTTAAACATAATTTTTTCCTACAATTCAAAATTCAAAATTCAAAATTCTAAATTCTAAAGCCTAAATTTTAAAGCTAAATTATTTTAAAGATAACTTTTTAGGCTTAATTTTTTAGCTAAATTTTCATCTATTA
Organism: Physcomitrellopsis africana; assembly: GCA_036785485.1. Lineage (NCBI taxonomy): Eukaryota > Viridiplantae > Streptophyta > Bryopsida > Funariales > Funariaceae > Physcomitrellopsis > Physcomitrellopsis africana. The sequence continues at coordinate 2,322 of JAWRVF010001642.1, read as the reverse complement.
GTGTTAAATTATCCAATATAATTTCTTAATGCAAACATTATAGGGCTAATCCTTTGATCATCTTTAACAAATAAAGTAAGGAGTTGAAAAAATATAACTTCTTCAACCACATCCTACCAATGGTGAGATTTGAACTCAATATCTTCTAAGTATCATCCCACCATCCTACCAATCACTTCAACTCTAATATTTCAAGTTCCCACTTGAATGTCTCAAATTTGGAAGAAAGAGGTTATATTGCTGAATTCAAATCAATTCTACTTTAGAACCTTATTAATCTAAATATCTCTTTATACTCAAATTTCATACACTTCTTTTTTAACTTATTAAAAATATACCTACCAAATTTCACTCTAATCCAAGACTCTAAGTTTTAGTTAAATTTTAAAAATCCAATCTTTTAAATCAATACCAAGTATATGTAAATTTTGAAGATTCTTTCTCTATACAATAATTAAAATCTATCTTTATTTTAAATATTCAACTTAATTATTTAAATATATATCAAAAAATTATAATATATTATAGTTTTAAGATAATTTTTAAATACCATATTAATTTATTATATGACATTTATCTCTTCCAAACTTACACATCCTTTAACATGTGCCACCTATTAATTCTTTTCATCTTTTTTAAATTCCATCAAATACTTTTTAAATTCTTTAACTTCTTATTTTTGATCTAATTGTAGAAATTCATTAAAGTCTTTGTTTTTAAACTGTCCATCTCTTCTCTTGAAAGCCTTTATCATCTTTTTGGCTACTAGATTTTTTATTGCAATTCCATCTAGCTCATAAAAAAAAAATAAGTGACATTATTGTGGACTATAGATACCACATATGGTCCAAACCACTTCTTTGCAAATTTTTTTATAGGACTATGCTAATGTATCAAGCTACCATCATAAATCAAAATCTAATTTCTAACTTGAATATCCTTATGTTTTAATCTGTAAATTCTATCAAATCTCTTTTTATTCTTTAATTTAATTACCTTTAATCTCTCACTTGATATTTTCAAATCTATAAATAGCCTATCTAATTGTTAAATTTGGAGCTTCAATAGCTTCTTTTTATTGAAGCCATTTTTCTACAATAGGAACATTTATACATGATAGAATTTTTCAATTGGCATTATAGATTTTTGTCCTAGCATTAATTCAATGGGCATATATCCAATGATTATATTGTGAGTAATCCTATCAATCTACAAAGCAAATGGAAGCACTTTAAACCATTAAATTAACCTACCCTTATATACCTTCACCAATGCATAAATAATAGGAAGATGACCTCTCTCACTCTTACTATTGGCTTCAAGATTATAAGAAGTAGTCAATCTTAGTTGAATTCCATACCTTTTGAAAAAATCTCTTACTTCAATAGTATCCAATTTCCCTCTATTAGCTCTCATTTTTCTAATGCTTTCAAATTTGTTAAAAACATCTTTCAATATAAATTTATATACTGCCTTAATGATCTTAGTTATCAAGGCCCTTCTTTCAACATAATTTGATAACTCATCTCTTGCTAAAACCAAGTATTTTATGCTCCAAAGTCATGATGGCATGGCTACCAAATCAATCATCAATTAAAAATATATAGAAGGTGGTATTAATTTTAAAATTTTACTTATAATTTAATAAAGATTTTATATTCTTTAAAAGATATATTATAAAAACTTTAGGTATAAATTATTATTAAAATTAAAAAATTAAAAAAAATCTTTATATTTAAAGAAGAAAAGAAGAAAAGAAGAAAAGACTTGGTATAAAAATAAATTACAAAAAAAAAATATATAAATAGGATTAAGAAAAGGAAAGTTAGTGTAAAAAAATAAAATAATTAGCTACCCATGTATTAAAAGATAAGATAGTTAAAATCACCTTTGATAGTTAAGGTATTTACAAAATAAAATAATTTTATTATATTTAAATAATATTAAAAAAAAATTATTATAAAATAATTATAAATAGCTATAAAATTATATTTTATATATTATTAAAATAATCATAATAAAAAGATTACAATTGACATTCTATTATATAATTTTATTATAAACTTTTGATCTATTAACAAATTATAAGTATTACAAGAAAAATTTATGAAGATCTTTGAAATTTTCAACACAAGAAATAAAGAAGCTTAAGAGACAAGATTGATAATAATAACACAAGGTTCATTAAGTAAAAATCATGTTTTACTTCAAAGTAAATGATATCAATGTTGAAAAAGACTTGAAAGAACATAAGAAAGAGATTGAAGAACCAAGATGTTGAAGAAAAGTTTAGAATTTAAATGATTGATTGCAACTTCAATA